>CM055827.1:1369125-1401848 GCA_029582265.1 Zoroaster sp. YZ-2022 | reverse complement strand
TAAAATTAATGACATAAAAAAATTACAAAAGAAAAAAAGTTTTTTGCAGTAATTTTTAAATAAAGTATTTTTAAAAAAAGTATAAAAAATAAAAAAAGTGGAGAAAAAGAAAGGGTTGAAAAAAAAAGGGAAGGGAAAGGGGGAAGGAAGGGAAAAAGGTTCTATAGCTGGGGGGAACTGGAAGGAGGGGGCCTTTTTGGCCCAAAATGGCCCCGGGGGACGGGGAAAAGAAAAAAAAGGGGGGGGGGGACGGAGTTATATCAACCATGTCAAAATGTTAATATAAAAAGAAAAATTATTGGGACCATTTGGGAAAAATTTTTTTAAACCGGGGGAACCAGGGGCCAGGGGAAAGGCCCGGGGTTTCCAAGGGAGAACTGGAAACTTAAACGTTTTTAAACCCTTTTGAAAAATTGGTTCAAAACTTTCTTTTTCAGGAGAATGGGTTTTTGGGCCCTGGGTTTCCTTTTTTCGGGTAAGATTGCGACGTTAGTTTTGGGGGATTGGAAAGGGCTTTTTGGGTTGGGTTTTTGGTGGGATTGCCCCTGGCGCGTGGTGCCCGCTGTGTGAGTTGCCTGTGCGAGGCGTACGCTGACGGGGGTGGGGTGTTGTGAGGGGTGGCCGGCGAGAAAACGATGTCCTAATTTCATGTTTATGCCCGCCTCAAGCGGGGCCGGCGTTTCCTTTTAAACAAGGGTCCAAACGGGAGCAGTTTTTTCCCCCCCGGCGGGGTTTTCCTGACCCTTTTTAAGGCCCCGTTAACCCCTTCCCCCCGGCGGGGAAACCCCAGCTGACGGGGACTTTGCCCTTTGGGGTGAAACCCGCCAATTTTGTTTGGTCCGGAAACCATGCCGGGAGCTGAACTTGGGGGGCCGATGAGGCACGGAAAGGGTTTTCGGTTGCATCAGAGGATCGTGGAGCGTTCGGTCTGGGAGGAACTTGCTTTATCAGGTCTGTGTACCATTGTCTTTAACACGGCTTTAAGCAGATGTTTCAACTCGGATGGGCAAGTGCCTTTATCACTGATAGTGTGTGCCCTTCGAAGTAGGGTGAAAAGATTCACGGAGGATTTCACGGATGGTGGGTGGAACGACCGGAGCATTTAGGTAGCGGTCTGTGTGTGTGTGGGTTTTCTGTAAACCGAATGCCCAGTGAGCCATCAACCCGTTTGGAAATGAGTACATCAAGGAAAGGCAACGAGTCAGGATGTCTCAGTTCCATGGTGAATTGAATGCTCGGATGTTGCTGGTTGAGGTGACCGAGGAAGATCACCAGTTTGTCGGAACCGTGCTGCAAATGTGATGAAAGTATCATCTACTATCGTATCAAGCTTCATAGTTTGGGTTTTGTATCAAATCGTGCCGTCTCGAGGGCTTTGTTCGAAATCTTCAATATGTTTGCTAGGACTGGGGATATCGGGGATCCCATTGGAGTGCCCAAAGACTGTTGATAGTAAGTCTCTCTCCATTGGAGAGTATGTGGATTTTCACACATAATGAAAGTAGATCTCACGATTTGATCTGGCGTTGAGCTGGTTCGTTCCGGAGTGCTGTCAGCATGTTCGAGTATCGACTTGGCGGTTGCGAGGATAGCCTCAGTCACTGTCGGTACATTGGTGAATAATGACTTCTGACGTCAAAACTCACCAGCGTGTCGGAAGGCTGCAATATTGTTCCCTTTATGATGTTGATAAACCCTATACTGCTGAATTGTACATGGTGGGATTTTACATGGTGGGCGTCTTACCCACGAGTGGGTGTAAGAAACCCTGTCAGTATTGGGCGAGGGTTATACGTGGGGAACCCGTGAAATCCTCTCCGTGAATCTTTGCACCCTACTGAAGGGCACACTATCACGTGATAAAGAGCACTTGCCATCCCGAGGTTGAAACATCTTAACGCCGTGTTAAGAGACAATGGGTACAGACCTGATAAGCTAAGTTCTCCTGAATAGGAACGCTCCACGATCCTCTGATGCAACCGAAAACCCATTGCCGTGCTACCGTACATCGGCACACTTCACACAAGATTCAGCGTATCCTGAGGAAGCTGACATTAAGGTCTCTACCGGACTCGAAACAAGTTGGAAACAGTTTACACCCACAGGACAGAATGATCCCAGCCGTCAAGCTGGGGTTTTACCGAATTCCTTGCACTTGGCCGGAAAGGTGTACATTGGCGAGACCGGCAGAGACGCGACGACCAGGATCAAGGAACACAGGCCCACGGCCGCAGAGGGGAATGTGACAATCTGCGATCATCAAACACTCCACCGATTTGGACCATATCATTGACTGGCAGAGATGCAAAGATCATAGCCCCGGAAAGCACTGGTACCGATCGTATCACCGTCGTATCAGGGGGAGCTATGAGATTCATAAACATGACACTGTCCCCAGGACATCGGCTATTTCATCAGCAACATTTGGCATTCAATCCTACCATCCACCAACACCCACACCCCACTGTCAACTGATACGCCTCAGCGAGCAGGCAACTCACACAGCAGGAAACACACACAACAAGAACAATGCCACGGTGGCAACCAATCACAACACATCACACAACAGTAGCACCCAATCGGAACACTTCCCATTCTACACATAATCCCAGCAAAATACTTAAGGAGTTGCATCGGCAAACCTCTTCATTCTCCTGAAGAAGATTAGAGCAGGCTAATCGAAACGTTGAGAATAACCCGGCAGGAAGTCCTTGGTTCTCCTGAACCATATTAACCCGTGAAGTCCCTATGGTTCTCCCTTGAACCATATTTCACTTAGCGACAGAGAAAACGAGTTGCCCAAATTGGTTCTCCCTTGAACCTTTTCACTTAACGAAGGTTGAGATACGATTGTGTGCATACGGTTCTTTTCAGAACCTGTATCTCAGCTTACGTTAGTTGAGATAAACATGTAGTGTTACCGCAAACCGAAACGATATCGATATTCCACCATGCAAAGCCTCAAAACTTATAACATTATTACATTGTTTAAAATACGTGAATTCAAGGAGAATTTTGTTTTGAGACGATGGTTCCAAATTATCAGGGGGAAATACAAGAAGTGCGGTAGAGATAATAAATTACGTTTTTAAACTGACGATCAGGTAGTTGACACGCGCACTACCTCCTTCACGGTTCTTGGCGTGCGGAATCAAAAGCCCAGTAGAGGTCAAAAGTTCAAATGAAGAGACGGTAGAAGACGATTGAGCAGTGTGTGTAGAAGATTTAGGCTGGCTGTACTTCAGGGCACATGATGAAGAGATGTTGGATTGATCCCCTCACTCCCACCATCCGCAGAAAGAAGAGATGTCCGAATTGAGATGATGAAGAACTGAAGTGAGGGCAGAAAGTTGTGAAGAAGTTTAAATTGCATGTCGCCTTCCTTTTTAGAGATGGGTAGTTCGTAGATCTGTTTCATTGAATGTGAGAAGAAGTGTCGAGAATCCATTGTTGTGCCAGTGTGTCGTTACGGTTTCGTGAAGAGAGTTAATTTCGTTGTTGAAGATGGCGTAGAGAGCTTTAGATGGTGCGGAGGTCCGTCTTTAATGGATGGTAAGTTAAAGATGACGGGGAGAATTCGGGGGAAAGGAGGGCACAGCTTGAAGTTCACAAACGGAAGACGACATCCTCTCTACTTTGAAGAGGTCAGGAAAAGTTCTTGTAAGCGAAGATGAAAGCGTTGAAGATCTTGCTGGAGTAGACGAAGAGAGGGAGGGCGAAGTCCTCGAAATGAAGTTTGAAGTGTGCGGGGATCAATCCAATGATCGGTGTTGAAGTCAGTAGGTGACGAACGGTTGGACCCGCACGCCTTGAGCCGCACAGGGAGGGGGAACCTGATCGTCAGCAGGAGTGCTAAAAACAAGACTATTAATGGATAAAGTTAATTACATGGTTGATGGAATTTGGTTGTGTTTCAATTTTAGCTCGGACACCGTCCAAGCACGCATTATTTCGCTATAAGGGGAAGACTGGTGTAAAATTTGGGATTGGTTTTGAGTTGAAAAGTTGAAAAAATCAAGATCGAGTCTGGCATATTGTCGGAGATAGTGAGCGACAAGAAAATAGGCGGATGAAAAAAGATTTAGAAAGCGTTGGATGAAAGTAAATCTATAGGTGAAGATGCGTGCTTGGAGGTTCACTGAGGCCTAGTCCTCCTTGTCCAGTTTTTGTATACAAAGTTTGTTTTTAGTAGTGGTGCCGTTTGTTTGACCAGACGTCGACAAGCATGTTCTGGAGTTCACTAGATAATTCCGGAGGAGAGAAAACAGCAGGCAGTGGAAGATTTTGAGGGCCAGCTGATTTGCTATAATGATTTTGCCTTTAAATGAGAGAGAGGTCGAGATTCGAGTCCAGGAAGAAAGAGTTTTGTTGAGTTTTTCTTTGCATTTAGTCCAGTTTGTTTATGTAATTATTAGTATTTCCTAAGTGAACTCCAAGGAAAGGGAGACCGTTATTCCAGGTGAAATTATTGCGGCTTGTCATTCCGTCCGGTCCACGAGCCAGCCCAAAAGCCCCTAGATTTTTGAGTAAACGTGTAGCAGAGGCTCAGAAGGGGCTGTACGCCCTTCGACCTTACTGAAACCCGATTCGGAGGTGATAAACAGGGACACGTCGTCTTGCGTACGCCGAAACCGCGCACGTAAAATCCGTGCCGGGGATGAAAATCATGATTTATTAATTTGTTTCTAAGAGTGTGTTTAGAAGAGGTTCTATAGCAACAGAATAAAGAAGGCCAGAAAGCGGACATCCTGACGTATCCCTTTCTCAAAAAGAAAAGGTGCAGTCAGGGAACCGTTCACTAACAAAAGCTCTCAACGTCACCCAATAAATTTGTAATGAATGAACGCGAACCAAAGCCCATGGCTCTCATGGTATTAGAAGATAGCCGTGATCAACATTGTCGAAGGCTTTTCTGATCAATTGACCACGGCCAGAGGGGTGTCATTAGAGTTAGAAAAATGAATGATGTCTCGAATAAGATTAATATTGATAGTATTGCGCGTCCAGGAACGCAATAACTTTGATCTTCATTAATGACGCTGCCAATGCATTGTTTGAGCCTGTTGGCAAGCAACTGTTGGCAAAGATTTTATAGTCTGTGTTGAGAAGAGAGACGTCGCCAATTAGAAATATCTGCTAGATCCCTTTCTTAGGAAGAAGTGTTATGACAGCCCTGCGAAGGGAGCGAGTAAAGAGCCGTTTTCTACAGAAGAATGAAGGACAGATAGGAAGTCGTTTTCAAAATGGGCCAGAAGGAAAGAAAAATTCAGAGGTGAGGCCGTCGAGGCCTGGTGTTTTGTTTTTGCCAAGTTGCTTAACCGCGAGGTCTAATTCTTCCTGAGACAGAAGACAATCGAGGTCCTCTGAGTCAGAAATTTCGAGTTTTATTAAGGTTATTAAAATTCATCGAGGGTGCCTCATCAGTGGGGACTTGGCTTAGCTATACAGAGTTTTGTAAAATGGTGAATGTGTTAGCTTTAATTTCGAGGGTCTTCGGAAGATCCAGATTCTAGACGAATTTGAGAAATGTTTTGGGAATAAGAATTAGATTTTCAAGATTAAAGAAGTGGGTGAACGAGTCAGTCTCGTTAATGTGTTTGAAGCGAGTTCTGACGAGCACCCTGAGCTTCGATTTTTAAGTAAATAGTTTAAGTTTTTTTCTGTTCGGCCAGAGCATCCCTGGTCTTTTGATTAAGGTCTGGCGCAGACTGAATTTCGTCGATTTTTATTGATTTCAAGAAAAGCTTTACGCTTTTTCTTGGGCTTTTTGAGCCATACATTTGGCTGATAGATTTGATGAATTTTCCGAATCCCACCAAGAGGCGAGATTTGGAAAATCACACTTTTCTCTTCCAATCGGCCCAAAATGATTTATAATTTCACAATAACCAAAATCTTCGAGTAAGGAGTTATTGAAATGCCAACAGGGACTGCCCTTGGAATACTGGAAGGAAGTTTTTACATGAGACTGACCGCCGAGTGGTCAGACAAAGAACAAGGAAAGATTTCGGACGTTTGAATAGAAGACATAAAACAAGTGTTAACATAAAAACGATCTAATCTTCTTTTTGAAACGCCAGACAATCTGGAAGGGTTGTTTCTATACCAGGTAAATTTTGTTTTAGAGGATTCAGTCTGCGCCAGGCATCACAAAAGACAATGCATTGACAGCGTCTTTGAGAGCCATGGAAATTTTGTTTCTGCGTTCCACAGGCGTACACAGACGATCAATGGCCGGATTATCGGTACAATAAAAATCACCTCCGAATAGGATGACACCGTCACTGCGACTGGAACTGTGGTTTCTAAGAGAATTGATAGCACAAATGGCAATTTGGGGTTTTGGGGATGATTGTAAATATGATAAGTGGTATTGTTGAAGTTGATTTCAGTATAAAGAGAGAGAGAGAGAGAGAGAGTAGAGAGGAGAGAGAGAGAGAGAGAGAGAGAGAGAGAGAGAGAGAGAGAGACTTTGACTTTTCAAAGAAAACTTTATTTACAAAGCAGAACAATAAAAAATTACAGAATAGAAAACAATGTTTAACAAAAATGGTGGTTACCCAATATTACTGTAAAGTAACAAAACTCTGTAAACTTTGTTTAACGAAGGTAATAACAACAATACATTATATAAAGAAAGACAAAAACATTAAAAGATCAAAACAAACGAAATAACCAAAAGGTAGAGTGGAAGAAAGGGATGAGAAAGGAAGGGGAGGGAAGGATCTCTCTAAAAGGAGACTGCAAGCACCATGGTGTAAGCAGACTCTAAAGAGACCAGGGTGGGGGGCATTACTGGCGTACTGGTGTGGGTCTTAAACCCCTCCAGCGGCTCCCCAAGAGAAAGAAAAGAAAGGAAAAGAAAGGAAAGGAAAGAGGACCCCACTCGTGAACAGTGGTAGAGACCTTGCCTCCCAGAGAGAGATTGGAGTAGCTGTTCTAAGGTGGGTCGAAGGGGGGAAAAGGTGGACCGAGAGGGGTCAGAGAGAGAGAGAGAGAGAGAGAGAGAGAGAGAGAGAGAGAGAGAGAGAGAGAGAGAGAAAGTTTTAAGTACAGACACTTTTAAAAATATTATTTAAGAGGGTCAGTACAAGCTGAAAAGTTGATCATAATGACAATTATTTCGATCTGTACTTTATTGCATATCAATTTTGTACATTCCATGTGATGTACACCATTGGTAAACTGTCTATTAATACATTTATACTTTATAAGGATAATGAGAAACCAACTTGTGAAAGTAACAGCTTATTTCTCTATGTCGTTAACGAGAAAATAGTGAAATTGTATTCAGATTGTACCCTGCGAGCAGGGAATCGGTGATTCCGGAAGGCACTTTTTTTGCTTTTTTTAATTACTGAAAAACCTTTGGGCGAATTCCGCTGAAACTTCATGTAATCCTCAATGAGAACCTCTAGTTTCACATTCCATAGTAACCTTTAACATCAGCGAGTTCAGTTCAGGTCACCCCCACCGTGGGAAAGTTGGGCATCCAGCCAGAGCCCATTGACTTGTGTACAAATCTCAGCCCATTGAGTTGTGCACAAATCTAAGCCCCGTTCAGTTGTGTAAACATCTAATCCTTTGATATTTCACCGCCTAGCCAGCCTGGCTGGCCTTATCAAGATAATTTATGAGTAATCCTACTGTAGAATGTGAACAGGGGACCTAGATTCATCTAATTACACAACCAACCAGTGTTTTATGCACAAATCTCAACCCATTCACTTGTGCGCAAATCTAAGCCTATTCATTTGTACACAAATATAAGCCCATTCACGTGTGCGCAAATCTAAGTACTCTGGTATCGCTGCCAAAAGGTCAGCTGTCTGACCTTCACAACCCTAGCTATCAATCATCCTACTGTAGGAGGGTCCAGGGGACCTCCATTCATGAATTTAGACTGTTGGAAATCGGTTAGAAAAGGATTGCGTAGTGTATTAGATCGTTAGAAAACGGATCGCGCGGTGTATTCTGCACGTAATACAAAGTGCCTTCCAGAGTCTCCCCTTATTCCGCTTGTGGTAGTTGTGGTGTATTATGGCTCACAACCTAGCTATCAATCATCCTACTGAGGGTCCAGGGACCTCCATTCATGAATTTAGACTGTTGGAAATCGGTTAGAAAAGGATTGCGTAGTGTATTAGATCGTTAGAAAACGGATCGCGTGTATTCTGCGCGTAATACAAAGTGCCTTCCGAGTCTCCCTTATTCCGCTTGTGGCATTGTGGTGTATTATGGCTCGGACCGGCCGGTGATTCATTTTACCATTTGATTCAAGTACCGTTTTAGATTATAATTGAGTAATTCTGTAATGGGGTTATGATCAAATATGCATAATCCACGATTTGGCCGTAACACACGGCTGTTTCCCTTAAAAAAAAGTACCCCCTCTGTTGTCGAAAGTTAAACAGTATGCAAATGAGGCGTTTGATCCGTCATTCATACATCTCGCGCGTAGGGCTGACGCGTGTGGTTCAAATCTATATTTGGTTTGTTTACATTTTGCTTTCTTGTGATTGGTTTTCAAGTTAAATATGCAATTTTTTAATGAATATACTAAGTTTATTTAATAAACAGTCACATGATAGCTTTTCCCGCGAAATTGAGGCTGTTTACATTGTGGGTGCCGGTGAAGTTCACGTAGTGGAAGGCAGCCATTTAAATGTCGTCTTTGCCTTGAACATTTGAAGACGTTTTTCTAGCTGTCGTCATGGATACGTCCGAATTTTTGATAAGCACAATCGACCTAGTAAATCAACGATGATGGCATCTACTTTTATTTTATCCACAAAGTAAGTCTGGGACAAGGTTATTTCCTTTAAAAAACTTTCCCCCAAAAATCAGTTTATGCGGTTGGTTTTAACATTATTGTGTACAAAGTAATGGCGTTTAACGTACATACATGTTTAGTGCATCCATCGTAACGCATTACGTGTTTACGTACACCGTACACGGTTAACTCGTTTTGATCGTGTGTATTCTGAATGCATAGAAAGGATAGCCATTTTTACAGAAACAGTTGTGTACGGTTACTGTGAATTCTTGCAAAAAGACATGTACTGCATCAAATGAACATTCAGCCTGATCCCTGACAATGAATACATTTGGCCTCGCAGTCTTTAAGTTTATTAAAACACACAGTGGCGTTAAATTAATAAATGATAGGCAAACTTTTTCGTTGTTAATAAAGTGAAACTTGTTTCAACAATGTTTGTTTTTACATGTATTGGATTCAGTAGTTCAATCGATAGGCCTAACGTTATGAACGTGAATGTAACTTCATGCTGTACATTCATTGTACATTTACGGTATACTGCATTTTCATCCGCATGTCAACTTTGCACTATATTTACATGCTTGGAAATATAATGGTGTTGAAGATATCCAAGAGAACGGTCTGGATTAGTAGTGTTATTTTTTAATGTTTTCAAAGAACTATGGAAACCTTACTATTATTTTATTATCATTTCTTTCAACCAGGAATTGAAAACAGTTTACAACATTGGCAGTTGGCTCCTATTAATTTAGGACATCTACGACAACAGGTAATTTAACTAGAAATAGTATTCAGTCTAATTCTTATTTATATGTAGGCTACTTGTTATCAGACGATTTCTGCTTTTTCAATTTATTTGTATTTCCTCCATTTGTCCTTCATGTCCTCTGTTGTTATTCTCCTATGATAGTTCAAGGCAACTTGTCCATTCTCATTTTCGTCATTTCAATTTTGTTTGTTACATAAAGGCCTTTGTACATTATTTATAAATTATATACATTGTAAATGCTCTGCTTCGAGTTTTCTCTAAAGTTCTTTTGAGTATTCACCACAGGTCCTTTTAAATGATAAGTGCAAAACTTATTTAAAACAATATTTTTCTTGTGTTTCAGGCTCTGTATAGCTTGTTCAATGGCAGCTGGAATTGGATCTCCAGGTTACTGCTTTTTGAGAAGGTTGGCAGCTTTCAAGATGTTGTCACTAGACTTGCTTCATCAAAAGTTGCACTAGGCCTACATATAGGTCTGTCTGGAGATGTTTTCTTCGGGCATACATGGGCAGATAGTTGATGCACTTTTCCAAGTGGAAGACACGATGCCCAGACAACCACCACATTTTTTAAGTTGAACATGCAGTATTCTAGGACTTTTGGAGATTTTATTTTCAATTTCTTTGGTCGTCCTGGTTGTGCCTGTTTGTTGAACTGTTCACAAACTTGGTAGTTGTCTACCCTCATGTTTATACCAGTTAGGCGTGACTGATTGTCAGTGCCTTAATTTCCTCGCGCAAGTATACATTTTCCTATATTATATTTTGATTTATATGGATGTCACATTGTTTTGATTTATGCAATATATACACAATTATTAATCATATTGCATATAAATTTATATTTATTACATTTTATAATCACTTCAAATGATTAACTTCGTCATCAGCTTTCATGTTCCATTTTAAGATTCAATTAATAAGTTTTCGAGTCTCAACATAATAAATTCACTTTTATCAATCTTGACCATCTTAGAATGGTTGTTTTTTGTCTATATCCATCTGGTTGTTGTCTACATTGCCTTTATTTGTGACTGTTACTATTTATTATTCCTTGGTTATAACATTTTTTATTTTATGTTACACACCCCCTTCTCTCCTGACCCAATCCCTTTGTTCAACTTGTATACCCTGTTATGCTTATATAACATTCATATAAAATTACAATGTTCATTTCTCTTGTAGTGTTTGTAAGATTGTTGCATTTTTGGCCAAATAAATAATGACAATAAAATAATTGATGGATGTTGATCAGAAATGACGTCCCATATACTCCAACCAAACACATCTTTTGAAAAAAGGCCTTCCTGCGATCTGAATAGTTAAAATATTGTGCTGCTTATCTTGGCCCTGTCAAGTTTAACGTTTATATATAATTACAATGTTCATTTCTCATTTATTCTTTGTATGATTGTTGTATTTTGACCGAATAAATAATAATAATAATAGAATATTTGATGGTGTTGCTTAGAATTGTGGTCCCATGTTCTCCCACCAAATAATTATAGAAAATGCCTTTATGAAGTCTGAACACCTGCTCATCTTAGCCATTTTCATGTAGCTTTAATCAGTCTATTACCATAATTCTTCATAACTTTGTCAGAGCATTTTTTTAAATGAAAATCAAAACTCATCTCCAGATAAACAGGAATGTGGAAAACAAGGTAACATACTCGGTGATTTCCATAACTTTCACAATGTCCACCGCGCGTCGCTCACATGTACACATACAAATGAGCGCGACGTGTGCATAGACGTCCGTGTATTACACGTATAATCCCGCACACGCGCGCTGTATGTAAATTCCTATTTGTTTGTGCACGTCACAAAGACTTCAAACCCCGCGTAAACACCGGCACTCAACTTAAACAAAACCTTATAAAAACTTGTAAAAAGTTTTGTCCCAGGAATAATATTTGGAAAAATACTTGTAAAAACATTTAATCTCACTAATGGAAATGTAGAAGTATGAATGGAAAATTCTGCTGATGTTATAAAAGAGCATATTTGAAGGGTATAATTTCAACATGAACGTTAAGTAGGCAGACAATGAAAATCGTTCTTTTTTTAAAAGTGTATTTCTTTTAGTCCCAACAAATACAACATTTGAAAGAAAATTTCATATAAGTGAGAAAACATGTTTCATTTTACTTCAAATACAATCATAACATTTTCAAAGCGGGTCAATTCATGATTCATTCATGTAAACTTTATGGACTATAGAGGCTGACATGTTGATGCATGACGTCATGATATTCCACTGGAGTAATGAAAAACAAACGCGCGTTTGTTGGAACTTTATTACGCACAACGCACGTAAACGAAACAGCCGTGAACAAGTTCAGTATTTTGTTTGTATAAAATTATTTAGTTACATTTCATTTCCTTGTGATGTAGCCCTTTATAGTTTAACTACTTTTCTCGTCAAAACGGCCTCGAGTAATCTCGGCTTGGGAAGCTTTGCCTGGTAATTATGGTGATGGTTAACGAACCATTACATAGAGTTGCTGCCCAGATCAGCGTACACGGAATTACAGCGGCCATAACGTTTCCCAACTTTTTCCCAACTTTATCTATATAACCCTTATTATACATACGTTTTCACTACGCATTGTTAGATGTAGTTTGGGATCAATACGATGTGGATACGCGACCATTCGCTGCAATAGGGTGCTATCTCCAGACGAACATGCTATTGCAGACGCAAAACGATTTTGCATTTTATACACGATCCATCGTCGCAGGAGGGCGCTATCTCAAGACAAATCACTATCACATGGCGTTCTCTTGCTGCGATGGATCGAGTATCAAGCACCGTGCCTCCCTTTTGAGACCGTGGCGGAACCGCGGCTCTGCCCACATTTCTGTTCCTTTCGGTTTAAGGACCCGTAGCTTGACGACAAACCTTGTTTATGTGTTGCCTGAGAAGCCATAGCCAGGAAGAGACGGGCATATGACTTCGAACGTGTCCCCCTCTCTCCCACCATGATGGGTGGGGTCCACTAACATTGGAATTATCTGGGAATGAAAGAACATTGATTTAAATCAAAGTGCGTGACCAAAATTTAACAAAATTATTTTTTCGAGTTTATAACGTGATATGATTCATAGTATAGCCGCCTGTGGCATTCCCTCTTTCCAACGTACCTTACTGAACTCGTAGAAGGACCCCGGCCAGCCGTGCACCATCATGATCGGCTTGGCCTTCTGTCCAGGTTTCAGCTCAGGTGTGGCCCGCACGAAATGGATGTCAATTCCCTCAATGTTGGTCCTAATATGCTTATACAGGTTGAGAAGCTTCTCTTGTTTACGCCAGCTGTTTCATAAAAGGCAAACATGATGTAATTCATAACATCACTTCTTAACAAGTAATGGTACGTTTAACACCACACTATGATAACAGCAACTTATAGGAAAGGGCATAAAGATATGAGAAAGCGCATAAAATCCTACTTGTATGTGTTTATCCAGTAATCCGTTATATTCTTCATGTATGCTGGGTTAACGCCATAATTAAACTTGGTTCCTTCCACACTTTCAAACCATCTGGTTTTCCTCAGACGATCTGAAATAAAAATAATAATGTTAAACTTGTACTCAAGGTAAGATTTTCTTTTTGCAAAGAAAAAAGTGTTAGAAATATTTGTGTGGCATTCAATCCTAATTTTGAAGAGTAAATCTTTAATTTGCAAATTGTTAACTTTATGTAGCATCTTTCTTTGCGATACAGACGTAGATACCCACCTTCCAAATCTACCAACTCTTCATCCGAAAAAACAATTTTGAATTCCCTGACAGAAGCATCTTCCTTCTCAGGTTTGTCTCCTCGTCCCCACTCAACCATCTCCCACTTCGGGAGGGCCTGGAGACGGGCTGAAGACGCCACTCATGTATGCGATCAGAACCCCAAGGAGAAGTGCGCTGACCGCTAATTTCCAACCCATGGTTGAGGTTAATCAGGACTTCAAGTTCAAAATCTTTCTGCACAACATATAAACACAGAACAGTCGTCGCCAGACTGAAATATAAGCTAACTTGTTTATTTGCATAGTGCTCCATTACACAACTTTAAATAGAAGGTACAACATTGGTGGTAACTGTAACGTACCTTAGTGTGTCATCCCTCTTATTCTATATCCTACAAGAAATATATTATTCAACAAACTGTGTAAATTTCAGCTTTTATTATTTTTTTAATAGAAAACCATGATAAACTGTAATTGAATATTTCTTTCGTTTTCATGTTTTATAAAACCTTGCCATCGAAATAACGTTTTCTATGAAGAAAGCACTTTAGACGAAATAATATCCCAGGATGGTTTATACGTGTAACAGCTTTACACCAAGTAGACGTAATGATGATAAATGATGATAAATTAAGTGTTCCAACAAACAGTTATTACACTAAAATAATCGTGTTGTCTAAAGATAGTTATAAAATTAACTCATCCATAATAATTTCACATTGGAATGAATACGAACAGATGCATAGATGCATTCACAGACATCTTACCAAAAGTGTACACAAGCTTTAAATGCATAACTATGGTAGGATTTGTGTTTTCGAACAGGTTTAACGATTTACATACCTGGAGTAGACTTGCTCAATATCAGTCAGCGCAGCCTGTTGAAAACCGTTCCGTTTATTTTCTACGTATGCACGGTCGTTTGGTTCTGCATACGTAATGAGCTTAGACGTCCCATTTAAAAAATATATTTAAAATATGAAGATGCCTTTATAAAACCAATAAAGTGAATAACAATAGAAATTTAATGTTTTTTGTATATTTTTTCGAGAGATTTTTGAACGAAAGCAATGACGTTGATGTGAAGAAAAAGGGTCAATGAAAAAGGTTTTTTTTTTACTTTTAACAATAGCGGCAGAAACCACTTACGTATAGATATGTGTTAAGTATTCATCTTCCCTGAAATGTGATAATATGTCTTGATACTTTTGCGAAACAGTGAAGAGCACCTTAAAAATCCGCAAGTCCAAGCCTCCAAAATCACGTTAACATTTACACAATGGAGTCATATGCATGGATCAGAGCGTGAATCTCATTGGTCAATGCGTTGAATGAGGCACGTATTGACCAATCACATTTCACAAACGGTGAAGCTTAGGCCAGCGAAGCATGTAATAGTACCTAACGTATACATGAGTAACAGACTAAGACTGAAATCAGAAGAATTGTTACCAGACTATTTTTGTCAACATGATTTAAAGCGCGCGTCGCCGTGAAATTAAAGGTTTCATAACATTTTAAGTGTTGGGAAAACAGTCCATGAAGGAAGGAATGAACAATCCAGACAAGTGGGGGTGGGGAAGTCGAACTTAAATTTGATTATGGGGAACATTCACAATCATTTAGCTGAAACTGTTATCTAAATAACTGTTTAAAATACATGTAACGTTAGTTCTTATTTATTTTAAATTAGAGGAAATATTGACAACAAATAAATAGGCAGTTAAACAGGCACTGTTCTAATTTTTTCACGTTTTTGTGAATTTTATGGGTTCTTTTGATACATCCACAAACGTATAGAAAACTAAACTTATCAATATATAACTTAGATGTTCTTCATAGAAATAAAGGCAGCTGCATTAACACAAAAAGTAACTATAAAAACTAATGTTCCTTCATGGTTCAAAATTAATTCACAAAAACTGGAAATGAATGTGTGCTCCATCTACAATAATCATATTTTTCACCAATGTGGGTACGGAGCCCCTAAAGGGACATATGATAAAAACAAATTTACGTGCGAAGAAATAATTTGGGTTCTTTATTTCGTGCGCTCAAAATCATTTCGTGCTCACGAAATCATTTTGTGCTCACAAAATCATTTCGTGCGCTCGAAATAATTTCGTGCACTCGAAATAAATTATTTCGTGCGCTCGAAATAATTTCGTGCACTCGAAATAAATCATTTCGTGCGCTCAAAATCATTTCGTGCGATCGAAATCATTTCGTGCGATCGAAATCATTTCGTGCGATCGAAATCATTTACTTCGAGCGCTTGAAATGATTTCGAGTGCACGAAATGATTTCGAGAGCAGGAAATGATTTCGAGCACATGAAATAATTTATTTCGAGTGCGCGAAATGATTTCGAGCGCTTGAAATGATTTCGAGTGCACGAAATGATTTCGAGTGCACGAAATGACTTCGAGAGCACGAAATGATTTCGAGAGCAGGAAATGATTTCGAGCACATGAAATAATTTATTTCGAGTGCGCGAAATGATTTCGAGCGCTTGAAATGATTTCGAGTGCACGAAATGATTTCGAGTGCACGAAATGACTTCGAGTGCACGAAATGATTTCGTGAGCACGAAATGATTTCGAGCACACGAAATAAAGAACTCAAATTATTTCTTCGCACATAAATTTGTTTTCATCATATGTCCCTTTAGGGGCTCCGTAATTTGGGTGTATTTTATGGCCAGATAAAAAAAAAATTAATACAATATTATTAAACGGATATTAAAAGGCAATAACAATACTTTGTGACATGTTCAAATTTGTTATCACGTTTATACCTAACTAAATGTACCACACATGTTTATAGAATCACATGTTTTAAACCCGTACATTTATTGTTGAAATTGTTTTTAAAAAAGTAACAATGTTGTTTGACGTTAAATATTGCATAAGTTATGTGTCACCACAGCACCGTTTTATGTCAAGTCCAAAAAATGGCAAGTTGAAAATATAAACTATTGTTATCAAATAAATTAAAATGATTGCACCAATGTGTGTTTAACATGGCTAGAATGATCATTTTAGATTCAACAATGACTACAATAAAACATGATGAACTCGACAACCTGGTTTTGTCACTATTTCTGGGCAGAACCAATCACTATGAAGATTTTGAGACATAACCCTGAACCATGGTAGGTCATTTTGAGTTTGACTGGTGGGCCTGTGGAGGGGTAGTGGATGAAAAATACAAACAAAAATATAAATTAGTTCAATTTATATTAACAAGTCCTACTCGGGGACATCTCAATGATGTCATAGCCAGGGTAAATAAAAATGGGTCAAGTCTTACCCAGGTCATCTCATTTCACTGAAATTTTTTCAGCATTTCACTTTTTTTATTTACTGATAACGTGTGAATGAGTACTAGTTGACTCTGTACCTTTTTGGGGGTAATTTCTGGGTACGAGTGGATCAATGAAGGTAAAGTTAGGCAGATGGGCACGGTATAATCAAAAATTAAAACATTAATGTTAGGCTAGTATTAGTAATAATACAAACATTTAAAAGTCTGTTTGTCAAAGGCATTGTCCATTATTGAGATTTTTCCCAAAAATAATGTGAAATATTTCAGCAAAAAATAATAACCTATATATCTATGGCCATTATTATAAAAGTTCCTTTTAAATCTTGGCATTTAAAGCAACATTTATTTTATCACGTAATTGATAATGCATATAGAATTGGCAATCAAAATGTGTTGTTCCGTATTGCCATGTATACACGTACAGCTAGCATACAGTTGTATGATTATGACGTCACATAAGTTACCGAATTATCCGCTGGAAGCTGAAACATTTGCTATTTTGAAACTAAAAAAAACCAATGAAATTGGTATGTAACGATGGCAAATTATTCAAAGAAAGCGAAAATTAACATCGTTTGAACGAATTTCGTGCAAAACAGCCAGGAGCACCTTAAATATTAAGACATGTACAGAAAAGTTTAGATATAAAGCACATTTTGAGGGGTAATTTCGCTACGATTTCTTTTTTTGAAACGGGTAAAATCGGTTTTATTTCTTAATAATAATAATAATAATATTTAATTACTTATATAGCGCTATTTCCAAATATGCCCAATAGCGCTTTACATTTTAGACTAAAAAGAATGATTGTCTTACAATAAATGACAAATTACAAATGCGAGCTATCTATAAAGGAGACAATAATAATAGTTACAATGATAGATAATTATTATAATAATACTCTAATGAAATACATTTAAAAATTGCACTTTGAGATTACAAATTAAAAACATTTCTAAAAAGGTGTGTCTTAAGCTGTTTTTTAAAATTACCTAGTGAAGTGGAAAGTCTTACTTCCTGTGGAAGCGAGTTCCACAGTAAAAGGGGCTGCGCACGAAAAAGCTCTGCGTCCATAAGTTTCTAAATTATACGAGGGCGCAACTAGTTGTCTACTTGCCGAAGAACGGAGATTACGGCTAGGAACATAAGTAGTGATCATATCATTGATATACTGTGGAGCTAGATTATTTAGTGCCTTATATGTCAGTAAAAGTAGTTTGTAGATAATCCGCTGTTCTACAGGTAGCCAATGTAAATTATAGAGCACAGGTATGATATGATCATGCTTCCGAGTGAGTGATACGAGTCGAGCTGCGGCATTCTGGACCTTCTGCAGACGTTCCAATTTCATAGCTAGGAGTCCAAACAGGATAGAGTTACAGAAATCTAGTCTAGATGTAATAAATGCATGGACTAAAATTTCGGCAGATTGATGACTGAGGTACTTCCTTATACGACTAATGTTCCTAAGATGGAAGAAACAGGATTTGCAGGTATTAGTGATGTGCTGATCCATAGAGAGCGAAGAGTCAAACAGAATGCCAATGTTGCGAGCATGCGTAGATCGCCCGATGACGTCATCGCATACATTAATGCTGTCCAGAGGTGCGAAAGGGCGATGTCGCGCATTTAGAACAATCATTTCTGTCTTGTCGCCGTTCAATTTGAGCTTATTCAGAGTCATCCACATATCGATGTCCCGAATGGAAGCCCATCCGAGAGTTAGCCATGTTCATATCGTCCGGACAAGAAGACTTAAATGTGACATAGAGCTGGGTGTCGTCGGCGTATAGATGGTACTCCATACCGTGAAGCCTGATAAGCTCTCCCAACGGTGACATATACATCGAGAAGAGGATGGGGCCAAGAACGCTGCCTTGAGGAACACCTGAGGAAAGTGACCGCTCCGTTGACACACCACCAGAGACATTGACAGTCAGTGTCCTGTTAGTTAGGTAGGATCTGAACCATTCATGTGCCGTCCAAACAATCCCAAAACTGGATGTAAGGCGCATCAGCAGAATGTGGTGGTCGACCGTGTCGAAGGCAGCCGATAGGTCCAGTAGCAGGAGGATAACAGAGTGCTTGTTATCGATTGCTTTCAAAATGTCATTGTGAACTTTGACAAGCGCCGTCTCCGTGCTATGGCACGCTTTATAATCTGACTGGTAGATCTCGTTCAGGTTGCTGTCATTCACGTGTTGACATGTTTGGGTGGCAACCACCTTTTCTATCGCTTTAGATACAAATTTCAGATTTGAGATTGGGCGGAAGCTACTGAAATCGTCAGTGTCCATCGACGACTTCTTGAGTCGTGGCTCAAGGACAGCAGATTTGAGACTGTCAGGCATAACCGCAGTCTCAAGCGACACATTCACCACCCTTGTTATTTCTGGGAGAAGTATTTCTTGAATTGTACCTTCGAAAATGTACTTACCAATCCATGTTGACCCAGCAGTGACCTGACAGGTTTCCCAAACTTTTTGCCACGGGCCCTCCTCAAATCGCGTTTTTTCTCGCGAATTTCCAGAACGCACGAGAGAGGTTTTCGCTGCAAATAAAATCTCGTGGATTGGCTCATTATAGCATAGGCTGCGCGCTGACTGATATGCGCCAGCCGCTAAATTATTATAGAAGCTGACTTCCAACCAATGCAAAACTCGCCGTCTGAACAATTATAGACACGATCTTTGTCACGTACAGTTGGTGCAAACTATAGTATGTAGTTTGAAGTTCAGTGTGTATAGAGGTCTATTGAGGAGATGACTGCTTTATTCGTATAACCCAGACAATGAAATAAGTCATGACTTTACAAACTACATGCAATATACAAACTACAGACAATGTTTGCTAAAGGCACTGAAATCTGCGATAAACAGATCAAAGGTTTATTTGGAATCAGTGACTTCGTTCCAGATTTTATTTTTTCAATGGGAACCTATTCCAATGGGAACCTATGGGAGACTTTTGAAAAGTTGGTGGCAGAAGCGTTACCGGTCCTTTTCCCATTATTCCGAGCATGCGCATTGTATTGAGAACAATAGAAAAGAACCGCCATCTAGCGTCTTAAAAGTCTCCCATTTTTGTTGTTTCTTTTAAAGAAAATAAGCATGGTAGTTTTGAGTGTCCAAATTTATATTTATTTATTTATTTTATATATTTATGTTTTAGCTATTTAAAATTAAACAAATCAATATATAAATCTTTTATTTTCCCCACGATAAATAAAATAAATAAATAAATGTGTGGACTTATATAGCGCACGTATCCACCAACTGAGTGGTGCTCAAGGCGCATTATATTATTACCCCTGCTCATAAGGCTCATAAGGCTCATAAATCATTCCTGAAACCATCTCGGCTCCCTGGGGAGTATACAGCTCAATTGCTGCCATTACAGCGCATATAGGGCTAATCAACCAACTCTGCCCTCACCAGCGGCGTAGCCAGGGCATTTTCAGTGGGGGGCGGGGGGGCACAGGGGGGGGGGCATTGCTTTTCAGTGGGGGGGCCCAGGGGGTATGTTTTTTTTCATATTTCTTTATCTTTTCTGTTTTTTGGGGCATTATGAGGATTTTTCGTGGGGGGGCACCTGGGGGGCACTGGACATTTGTGGGGGGTGGCACGTTTCCCTGTAGTTAGTACGGTTTGATATGCATTCAGCTGGAGATTTGTGCCAAAATGGATTTTATAGGCTTTCTTTATTAATTTTGAGTTGCTGATTCCAAAAATGTTTGGTACCATTTTTTTCAACCACGTCTTCAGCCGCCATTTTGAATTTCAAATGGCAGCCATTTTTTACTTAATTTCTAGTATAAAATTTTCATGAACAGGAGCCTCATCATACTGTAGAATGACAATTTGAAATACTACACTGTTAAAAAAGTTGAGTAAATAATTAACCAACACTGTTTACTATGACGTTATGGGTCTACCTTGCCCATTTTTTGTACACGGGTACTCACCTTTTACCTGGTTCATTTTTGGTACACGGGTACTCACCTTACCAAATCTAAACCTAACCCTAAATCTAACCCTAACCCTAACCCTAACCTAACGCCTAATCCTAAGCCTAACCCTAACTCTAACCCTAACCCTGCCTTAACCCAAACCCCTAATCCTAAGGGTTCGTATGGTGAGTACATGTGTACCAAAAATGGGCCAGGTATACCTATTTGGCTTTACTATGTAAACCCACCAACTGTCTGTAAATTAATGATGAAGAATTTTGAGAAGTCAGTTGAAATTTACAAAACTTGTTTAACTTTAATTTTTAAAGTTTATTGATTCATAGAGTAATCAGTGTTAGTTTAAGCAACCATTTTAACAGTGTAGGGTCACCAAACATCCAGCTGTAATAGATATTACATGTATACTCAATGCGATGCATCACATTAACCCTTTCATTATCAGCCAGTTATGTAAGAGAGTACCCTTCTTTACCACAGTAATTAGGGAGCCCAATGTCACTTCAGCACCAGTGGGTTTTCCACAATTTCATTGAAGTGCGCCCTCACTCTGCAGTAATGGACACTTTTTACATGTGTACTGTACATACCAAATGGCTCAGATATATTTGTATGTTAAACTGATGGTAAAATGAGTATACAAAGGGAGGAAAATATTGTGCAGATTTTTAAGTGTAAAAGCAAAACAATGAAATATTTAGATCAGTATTTACACTGAAGAAAGTAATACAAATGGGTGATATTTCATGCAAATACGGTACATGTATAAGATTTCTTTTTCCATGTGAAAACAAGAACTTGGATGAGATTTTTGGGATTTTTTTGGTTTACTTGAAATGAACCATTTACTTGTATTCAGTGTACATACATCACAATCCATGCTAACACCCCCCCCCCCTAATTCAATGTTGGTTTGGACTGTAATCTGCGGCTTATCCGACCTTTCCCAAAAATGAATTGGGGGGGGGGGGGGTGAAGGCAAATAGTACAAATTTACAATCAAGTGATGTGGTATTTCTCAAAGCAAGGAACTGTGCACATAGGTTGTGTACATTGTTTACAGATCATCTTCGTTTGTTTTCGCCTGCCTAATTTGCGGTTACTGCAAACAATGCAGTCGCGTTTCTTTCCATTGGGGTTTTTGCCAGGATAGTGCTGTTGGAATATGGTATCTCAACTGACTTGTTGCGTTACGTTCCCAAACCCAACAGCAAGCCCTATACAATCCCTATACGAAAATCAAGGTTACTGACATTTTTGTTCCCTGCTATGCTGGTGAATATTACTCTGCTATTGACAATACAGATATTCAGCATATGGAAAAAAAACTCTTTTCCACCATTTCAAGCTTCTGTGTGTATGATTGTAGTACTGGAAAACATTGGTCGGCAAGATCAGTTCCACCCATGTTTTGGTTGTAATCTTCAATACAATTGGGCTTCATAACATCACGAAACCACTTTGTGCTCTTATTACACCGAATTTGCGTTTTGGACAAATCGGTGTTGCCTACATTAGTTGTAAAAGTGTTACAGATTTTTTGTCTTGCCAAACGATACACAATTGCCCACCTTTCACCAAAAAATGGGTCATCTCCTTTCTTCATCATTTATGGTTTTTGGGTTTGCGACTGGGGTATCCCTGTGTAGTGTAACGAACAGTTCCACAACATCTGAATCCTAGTTTAGCAAGTTTAGCTAAAAGAGCTGGGCTAGTATAGCAATTATCACAATATATTACGTGTCCCTTATTCTCAAGTCCATGGACCAGATCATTGACGACTTTTCCTGCAACTGTTGGGTTTGGTGGATGGCAGTCTGACTTGGAATCTACATGTACGTCTGCATCATAAACAGTTTGGGTGTCGTCGGCTCCTGTGTACAGTTTCCAAGCACACGTGTATCCTGTTTTGACTCTGTTCAGGGAGAATGCTTTTACCCGTTTGATAGGTTTTTAGGCATGTACTGAACAAAACTTAAGCTGTCCCTTGAATTTCAACATACTCTCGTCTGGAGACAGATTCTGCGCAGGGTTATACAGGTTGAGAAACTTCGGACGAGGACTTCTATCAAGGGCCGAACTTTGGAAAGTTTGTCCCCGTTTAGCCAAGGCTCTACGAGGAATTTGGTTATTTGAGATGTGGAGAAACCGAAGAATTGAACTGAACCGATTACGGGGACATGATCGACGGATAGAATGGGATGAAGAACTTCAGATGTCGACCAGTACATCTTGTATTGAGAGGATTTGTTTATGCACATAGCAATGAGAAGTGCCACAAATGCCATCATTTCTGGAATGTTGGTTGGGTGCCAGGAGAATTGTTGATCAGGATTTGAGTCTCTTGTTTGCTGCGCATAGCGATTAGTCTCGTCGACGAGCATATCCCACACGATTTGAAAAAAATACAGCTTGAAGATCTCCACAGCCGACAGTGTGGCAAAGTCGCCGGTGGGGCCATGATTTCCAGTGAATTGTACAGTCCCACACTCATAATGGTCTCGTCGTTCCCAACCGGATCGGAAATCTAACTTTCCTGTCGTCCTCCTTGATCTCGGCCGGCTGTCACCTTGGTAGGTAGGCTGCAACAGAAAAACAAGGCAAAGGAGGATTAATCTCGGTCCTTTGTAAATACAATATCTCAATGCTACTTTGCTGCATGTGCACAGGCCACAGGGGTCATGCGCAAAATGAATATTGTGCTGAGAAAAGAAATATGGCAGCTTTCATCCACCTCCAAAACTCGTTGTCGAAAAATTTTCGTTTTAATGTGGGATTGTGAATGTGAATTCCCCAACTTCTTTGCATAATACGACTTATAAGGGCCTTTCGAATACGAGGCTATTCTTTTGGAAGCTTGAGACTAAGAGGTGCATTTTCACCCTGTTGACGCTTAAACAGCACGACCGGCTATGGGTGGATGTTAAAATTTCTATGCTATATCTATACATCAACTTGTTGTTTCAATGAATACAAATATTACCCCAACAAACTACTAAAATTGTACATTTTCACTCTGACCTTTGACCCAGTCCAGGGGTGGGATTTGGTCAATCCTATTAAAGGGATCCATTTCTAAATTTACATTCCTCAACTCCAACATTTGTTTCCCCTTGAGCATATAAAAAAAATGCATCCAATATTTACGCTGTAGCCTAGGAAAATAAGTGAATTACATTAATTTGCATTGGGCCAGGAAGAGAACGTTAACTGTTACTACTATACTAATGTTAGTTATTCAGTTTTTACTGTGATTTAGGACTACCTCTTGAACGAATTCCGCTGCAAGTTTTACTAATGTGCTGTCGTCATCCGTTACTTCGTCATCTCATTCTGAGCCACTGTCTGCCAAAATCTCAGCCAAAATGCCATCATTTATGTCCGTTTCCATCATGATTGCAACTAAAAACTGACCGTTGTGGAAGCGAGTGGACGCTAGCACCGGGAACCGCAAAAGTGACGCACTTTTTCTTTTCATAAACTTTTATACACTTCATTCCTGTCAATAGAGGGCGCCAACCAAAAAAAACACTTGAGCATTTTCAGGTGGTGAATTAAGTAGCCGTGGTCGTCAAGGGCATGCCGATTCCCGGTACCTTTTAGAGTCCACGGGATCGAAGCGTATCACAACAAAGGCTCTTTTTATAGCCCGTGGGATCGAAAGGGTTTAATAAAAGTGCATTATGTCGGCTGCTACGTATACCACATGAAATATATGTGAAACGTCACATATTATCTATAAACATGTGGCATATTATACATATATATGGGGTGTCGTGGCCGAGCGGTCTAGCTTACCGGATTCAAGTTCTGGTGTTAGCAACATAATGTAGGTTCGAATCACGGCCGTGACACTTGTGTCCTTGAGCAAGACACTTAATCATAATTGCTTCTCTCCACCCAGGGGTTAAATGGGTACCTGTGAAGGCAGAGTTGGTTTGCTCTATATGCGCTAGAAATGGCAGCAATTGAGCTGTATACTGCCCAGGGAGCTGAGATGGTTTCAGGAATCATTTATGAGCCTTATGAGCCTAATGAGCAGGGACAATAATATAATGCGCCTTGAGCACCACTTAGTTGGTGGATACGTGCGCTATATAAATCCATACATTATTATTATTATTGTTGTTGTTGTTGTTGTTGTTGTTGTTGTTGTTGTTGTTGTTGTTGTTGTTGTTGTTGTTGTTGTTGTTGTTGTTGTTTCGCGTTAGCACAACATGAAAAGAAAGATCTTGTTTTCCTTTCTGCCGGTTACACCTCGAGTCAAGCTACGTCCCGTAGCCTTAGATCTCGAGTGTCTTTCGCAGAATCCTTGCTGTCCCTAAGAGCGCTGCCTTCTGTAGTAATTCTACTCTAACAGATGTTCCTATCTCCTTGAGATGTTTCTCCAACGCCTTTGGGATTGTAGCCAGTGCTCCCACTACCACAGGAATAACCTTCACCTTGACTTGCCACAGCTTGCGAAGTTCTCTCGCTAAATCCTGATATTTCTGTACCTTCTCCTTCTCCTTCGAAGCTACTCTACTATCACCCGGCACAGCTATATCAATAAGATGACACATCTTTGCATGCTTATCCAAGACAACAACATCCGGCCGTCTATGTTCTATAAGATGATCTGTCTGGATGTTGAAGTCCCAGAGAATCTTGACATGATCCGTTTCTTCAACCTTTTCCGGCACATGGTCGTACCACTTCGATTGCACCTTGACACCGTACTTCTTACACAGATCCCAATGGATCACCTTGGCCAACTTGTCGTGTCTGCCTTTGTCCTCTGTCTGAGCATGCACTCTGCATTCGCTGACAATGTGAAATAGTCTCCTCCGCCGCATTGCACATTCTGCACATAGAAGAGACATCTGACTTCTCGATCTTTGCCTTCATCACATTCGTCGGCAGAGACTGGTCTTGCGCTGCAGAAATCAGACCCTCAGTTTCTTTCTTTAGTTCTCCTCTCCTCAACCATTCCCAAGTCTTGCTACTTGCCACTTCTTCTGTACATCTCAGGAATCGGCCGTGAAGTGGTTTTTCCTGCCAATCTCGTGTTCTTTCTTCTCTTCTTTGATTCTTATACTCTTCGTCTGCCTTCATGTATTTCTGCGCAACCTTCAACAACTTTTCCCGAGTACTTCTTACATGACACTGCAAGCTCCTTCTCTCGATGTTAACGCTGTCTGATACACTAAGTAACCCTCTTCCGCCCTCTGACCTTGGTAGATAGAGTCTGCTGACATTCGACCGTGGATGTAACATACCGTACATCGTCATCACTTTCCTCGTTTTCCTGTCAGCAACTTCTAGATCTGCCTTAGTCCACTGACAATTCCCCGCACTGTATCTCATTAGTGACACAGCCCAAGTGTTGATCGCCTTTATCATATTCCCTCCATTCAGCTTGGACTTCAAACACTTCTTCACTCGTCTTATATACTCTTTCTTAAGTCTCTTTTCGATTCCTTGTGCAGTACATGATCTGCTTCAAGCACTCCAAGATACTTTTTAACTTTCTTCTTCACCCAACGCCCTCAATTGTGTGCCATCTGGTAAAGCAATTCCATCCGAATGTACCCTTTTACCCTCTTCATGGTCATCGCAGCACATTTCTCCAGACCAAACGTCATGCCGATGTCATCGCTGAAGATCCGTACAGTCTGCACCAAAGGAATCAATCTCTTTCTCGTTCTTCGCAAACAACTTCAGGTCGTCCATGAAGAGAAGATGATTAATCTTGCATCCATCCTTCGTCATCTCGTATCCGCACTAACCTTCCGCAAAATCATCGTCAAGGGAACAGCGCCAAAACAAACAACAGTGGAGACAGAGAATCACCCTGAAAATACCTCGTCTGATGTTTACCTTACCTGGGAAGACATTCATCACTAGCCGTCAGATTTGTTCTCCATGTCTTCATGCTCTCACCCAGAAGACATTTCACCACATCAGCTGCCCTATCATATCCAAACATTCCATAATCCACGAGTGTGATACCATGTCGTATGCCTTCTTGTAATCTATCCATGCCATGGCCAGATTAGTTTTCCTGTTCCTACAGTCCTTTAGCACCGTCTTATCAATGATGAGTTGGTCTTTCGTTCCTCTTGACCGCTTCTTGCAACCTTTCTGCTCATCTGGAAATAACTGCTGATCTTCTATGTGGCTATACAGATCTTCTGCAATGATACCGGTCAGAAGTTTATACATCATGGGTAGACATGTAATAGGTCGATAGTTACTTGCAACGTTACCCTTCTTAATGTCCTTCATGATGAGAACCGTTCTTGCTTCAGTCATCCACGTCGGAACGTTGCCACACACTAAGCATTGTTGCAGCTGCTGGGCTATTCTTTCGTGAAGACTACTGAAGTTCTTTAGCCAGTATCCGTGCACTTGGTCTGGTCCCGGGGCTTTCCAATTCGGCACTTTCCTCAACTGTTTCTTCACCTGCTCACATCAATCTGAAATCCTCTTGTTGTTGTACATTCTTTAACTCGTCTTTCACGTCGGCTAACCATTCTGCTTGTCTGTTATGATCACCAGGCTGATCCCAAAGGCCACCCTAAAATTCCTTGCCTCTGCTGGCTCTGGGCCCACTTGTGAGTTCTCACATTTCCGTCCATTTCTTTGAATAATTGACGTTGATTTGTACTGAATAGGCGATTTTGATGCAACTGCCTGACTCTGTCATCGTACATCTTTACTTTAGCAGCCTTCGCCTTAACCCTTTGCTTTATTTCTTCCTTAACTACACTCATCCCCTTTCCTTTTACTTGATACTTCTTCATTAATCTGTTCCTCATATCTGAATCTTTCATTGCACATCTATCCATTTGCTCTATTCTACTGAGATCTTTGCGTAACTCGTTAATTTGGCCCTCAAGTCTGCGTTTCCACCAAGGTTTATTATCTTTATGTCGTGATTGTGAATGTGAAGATTTTACCCCTGATCTCTCCGCTACTACAACTGCACCTGCAAAGACAAGATCGTTAATTTCAGAAAGATTAGTAGTACTTACCGTCCCAAGGATTCTACTTATCATAGCTGACACATTTGTCAGCTTTTTCCTTGGGACCTGGCGCAATGCAGGAATACTCCACTTACCTGTCCCTTTTACCGATACCATTACCTCTTCAATCCTCTTCCTAATCTCTAGCTCTTCCTCCGTCAAGTCTTCTGTTCCCTCTTCTATTCCTCCACTGACCTCATCCGCACTCTGGGAACTTGCCAGCTCACCAGCGACCACGTTGTCCAGTTCCTCCTCCTGCATTTCTTTATCCCCAGCCTCTGTCCGTGATATTATTCTACTCATCTCTTCCACCTCAACTTTCGTTAGCCACTGATTATGTTTGATTTGTTTTACCTGGTCGTCAAGCCGCTGTTCGCTTATTTCAAACATGCCTTTATCCTGCCATATGTTAATCATTCTCCTTCTGTACCCTCTGTTCTCTGGCTTGCTCCTTATAAAACATTCCATTGCAATTCTGTTATCGTCCTTACTCCACTTTCTCCTGTTTACAGCACGAATTCTGTTATTGTTCTGAGCAGTGTGTGTGCGATCTGGCAGGTACCTGCTCAAGCATACCGACCAGAACGGGCGATG
Organism: Zoroaster sp. YZ-2022; assembly: GCA_029582265.1. NCBI lineage: Eukaryota > Metazoa > Echinodermata > Asteroidea > Forcipulatida > Zoroasteridae > Zoroaster > Zoroaster sp. YZ-2022. The sequence continues at coordinate 1,373,661 of CM055827.1, read as the reverse complement.
GACTTCCTCTTTGAGAGTTTGTCGCTGATTCACCGTTGAGTTGATGCTGCAGCATTCATTATTATCATCACAAAATTGTGAGAAAAGTTGTATTGTTTCAGGGAAAATTACATGCAAAAGCGATGTGTATTTCACCCTGCAGTAGTTCACCAGCGTTAGTTGCTATCAAGATGTTAAAAGGACGCGCAGATGGAACGCGTGTCTCACTGCTAACTATATACTGAGTAACCGTACGTTGTAAAGAGTCTTCGAAATCGGAGAAATCCAAAAGGTTTTACAGTAAAAAAGCCACAAGATCTTTTAATGGTCGATGTTGAAACTTACCTCGTAGAGTCTACCGGTAGCACCTACAAGGAGTACACTTTTTGGTAATGATTATACGACGGGAAACATTAAATATTTTCGCTTGAATCGAGAGCCGATCTGTGCGGTTTTTTGTCTCGACGCCATCATATTATTATTATTATTATTATTATTATTATTATTATTATTATTATTATTATTATTATTATTATTATTATTATTATTATTATTATTATTATTATTATTATTATTATTATTATTATTATTATTATTATTATTATTTTTAAATTTTTAAATATTTTTTTTTTTTTTTTTTTTTTATTATTTTTAAATTTATTATTATTATTATTATTATTATTATTATTATTATTATTATTATTATTATTATTATTATTATTATTATTATTATTATTATTATTATTATTTTTTTTTTTTTTTTTTTTTTTTTTTTTTTTTATTATTATTATTATTATTATTATTTTTTTGGACTTTGATGACATCAATTCAAAATTTTTTTACCCCTTTTTCAACTTCTCTTATTTACTTTTTAGCATCCAAGATATACTGACTCAAAATACTCTTCTTCAGAAAAGACCGCACCCTGTCACGGGGTAAAAAATTTTTTCCCCCAAAGATACGTTTTTTTATAGTCCCCCAAAGTCTCAAACCGTTTTAGCGGATCCGGGTTGTCCCCCAGCCCAAAAATCCCCACCAGCTGGCGCAAATTTTTTTGATCCCCCCCTACAAAGGTGGCGCGGCCGTACAAAAATAAATGGCCCAGGGCCCGTTGGGTTTTATAAATCACAGCGGATCGGGGGTATATATACAATCACGAACGTCTTGCAGAAGACGGGCTCTTCTAATGTTTTTTAATGTTGGGGGTTTTTACCCCCCAAAATTTTAAAATATGACACGTCATCCTTTTTTCTGGGGGAAATCAGTGTCCATGATTGTTTTTCGGGGTTATCTAACCAAAATATATAAAAAACATAAAGTTTTGTCCATAATCAAAAACACTACAAAAAAGATGATTTTTAAATTTTAAAAAAAACCCCTTTTTTATTCAAAAAGGCCGCCTGTTTCCCCCGTCAACTAGAGGGTATTAAAACAAAAATTCTGCCCTCCTTGTCCCCTGGATGTTTTCTCCATATACTAACATCCCCCCCGGCGAAGGCATAATATGAACGCTCCAAACAACAACCCAAACCCAAAACCCTTTTGTGAGACACCCATAATGTCCTTCCTTTAAGACAATAAAAGGGCCCTTTTTAACTACAATGCTATTTTGGAAAAAAAAACACAAAACTTAAAAAAATTAAAAAAGATGTTAAAATTGTAAACATTAACAAAATAGTGCCCTTTAAATTTTCCAAAAATATCTTAATTAAAAATTTGGGGTTTAAAAAGTTGTTTTACGTAACTAAATTGTATTGTCAGAATACATTTTTTTTTAAAGACCCTTGTAAAAAGGTTTCGCGCATTCAATAAAAATATAAAAAAAAAAAACAACTATCAATGTTTTTTTACTTGCCCCGCATTCTGGCAAGGGAAAGCTCACTGTGGGACGGACACTAATTGAAAACGAAGGATTTTTGCTGGATTTCTCAATTTGCACCAAAAAGATCGGTGGATTTTTTTTTAAATTAAATTCTTTTGTTTTTACCCCAAATAGTTATTCAAAAGAAAACACTGAACTAAACCCTCTTAATGTTTATTATATACTAAAAAATTTGATAACGTATGGTCCAATGCATTTCATTCACTGTTGGGGGCACTTTTGTTAAATTTTTGAAATAAATAAATGTTATTATAATGAAAATTGTGTAAATTTTCCACTTAAAACACGAAGGCCCCGGCCATGGGGTTTTTCCAATACCAAAAACATTTTCTCAGAACCCCGCTGTTTAAAAATTGTTCTCTAACGAAACTTTTGAAAAAGCCTTTTTGTCTGTTTTTTTTATTTTTTTTTTGGAATCACAAACTGCTGACATATTTACAATAAATTTTTCCCATTCAGGATCCCGGGAAAATTTGGGTCTCGAGGGAAACCAACAACGATGGACGTGGGCTAGGGCTTTTGATCGCCCGGCCGGTTTATTTGGAAACACAAACAAACTCCCTTCTGGAAAATTTTTAAAATACCGAAACTTGAAACAAATTTTATTTTATCGTATCCGATTGGCTCTTTTTAAAATTACATTAATTTTTTTTAAAAATTTTTTTTCATGGGTGACATGGTCGAGGGGTTTTGGTCATCGGTTTGTGTTTTGAGGGCTGAGTCGTCGATTGGGTTCAAATCTGACTGCGACCATGGGGTTTTGTCCGAGAAAAGACGTTTTTCTTTGCTTCTTCCCCCCATGGTAAATGGGACCTTGGGGGCAGAGTTGGTTGTTGTGTTTGATTCCCCCTAATCCCCAAATGGCACAATTGATGTATTCTCCCAGGGCTGAGATGGTTTCGGAATAAATTTTGCGCCTGAGGGGGAAAAGTAAATGTCCGCCGTATTCGCTTTATAACAATTTTTTTGTTTTACAAAATTTGACGGTTTTTGCTTAATATGTTTTTTCTGAAAGGGGTTTAAAAACTGTAACGACGAACTTTAAAGTGTCATTATAATATTGGGGAAAAAAGTCCCCAAAGCCTTGACCCACCCCTGTTACATCGGGGACCCCTTTTAAATCGGAAAGAGGGCCAAAAGGCTTGGTTTTATACAAACCTGGGTTTTTCTGTTTTCCCTTTCCCCTCAGTCCCCCTTTTGCTGGTGCCTTCCCTACATCATGTGGCAGAACTTGGACGGAGGTTCATCACCCACAAAAACAAAAACCCCCGTTCAACTTCCTTGGTGGGGCCCTCCTGCTGGGGGTGGTGCACCTGGCGGCGATCATCTCATCCTCAACTATTTTGGAACTACGAAAGCGCGATCGAGTTTCACAGCTAAGGGGCGAGTTTTCCCTTTTAAGTCTGTATCATGCCCATCGGTTCGTTCATTGAAACGGGGGTGGCTCGAGCCCCCCTTGGCCCCGCGCATGGGGTGGACGGGGCTTACCCCGTATGCGTCCGGGGCTTCAAAGCGTATACCTTGCCCCGGCCCCCCCCTGCACGCTGAACGTGTTCTGATTTTTCCCATACTGTGCAGATGGTGTTACGGGGTGTTTAATTTTTGACCCCTGTTTGAAACCCCCCGATTTCGCCGCGCCCCAAAAAGTTGATCTTTTCCCCCTTTGGGGAACATCACATGGTTTACACACCTGAGTTGAAAAGGCCCAGACGCCCTCAGAACGGGTACTGGGGCACAACGGTACGTTATCGTGCATCTGGCGGCACCCCTTAAAATTCTGTTCGGTTCCCCCCACACATGTTTCTTTGAAATATGGAACTTCAAGTTGATAAATGGGGGGGTCATCACCACTAGGGGCAACACCGTAGTTTTTCTCAAACCAACTTGGGGGAAAAGACTTTAGGAAAATAACTATTTTCTATGGGGGAAAATATGCGATAAAATTTTCAAGTATCATTATGATAAAAAAGGTTAAAAAGGGTTTGTTAGGGGTTTAAATTTTACATAATTCATATAATTGTTCTAAAAAAAATTCTTATTTTGCAATTTTTTTGCCCTTTGGGTGTTGTCTGTTTTTTGTCCGGAAATGTTTAAACGCCCTTTTTGAAACTGTTTTTTTGAGACATTCTTCCTTTTTTTTGGGCGGGGTTAAAAAAGTGTTTTGCATCCCACTGTGTTTCGCTTTTAAAACCAGTCAATGAAGTACAATCTTACGGAAATCATGTTTAAATGCAAATAAACCCGATAATAAATAAAAACCCGACCTTTTAAATGAGTCTTCACTTCCCCTCGCATTTCTCTTTAAATATTAAAATTTCTGCGGGATGGTCCAAAATAATCACCACATGATGGTCTTTATTTGTACGTTGAAAGGTAAAAAGTTCATAACCTTTCAATCCCATTGTGCCTTGTCAAAGTTACATTCAGTTGGATACCCGGGTATTTTCACAAAAATGCAGGTCCCTTGGTCCCCGCAAGAAATATATGGGTTTTGGGGGAATCACTTTTCAACACGCCCTTTTGGGGTGCTTAAAAGGCCCCGCGTGGGTTTAAAAAGTTACCCCCGTCCCACGACGAAAAGGGGCGACGATGAGAAACTTTTGGGGGAAATTTTTTTGATGCGGGTCGACATGTCCTCGACGAATCTTCCCACCACGTCGGGAAAATGAGAGCAT
>CM055827.1:1335502-1368625 GCA_029582265.1 Zoroaster sp. YZ-2022 | reverse complement strand
AATAGACCTCTATACACACTGAACTTCAAACTACATACTATAGTTTGCACCAACTGTACGTGACAAAAGATCGTGTCTAATTGTTCAGGACGGCGAGTTTTGCATTGGTTGGAAGTCAGCTTTATAATAATTTAGCGGCTGGCGCATATCAGTCAGCGCGCAGCCTATGCTATAATGAGCCAATCCACGAGATTTTATTTGCAGCGAAAACCTCTCTCGTGCGTTCTGGAAATTCGCGAGAAAAAACGCGATTTGAGGAGGGCCCGTGGCAAAAAGTTTGGGAAACCTGTCAGGTCACTGCTGGGTCAACATGGATTGGTAAGTACATTTTCGAAGGTACAATTCAAGAAATACTTCTCCCAGAAATAACAAGAATTGGTGAATGTGTCGCTTGAGACTGCGGTTATGCCTGACAGTCTCAAATCTGCTGTCCTTGAGCCACGACTCAAGAAGTCGTCGATGGACACTGACGATTTCAGTAGCTTCCGCCCAATCTCAAATCTGAAATTTGTATCTAAAGCGATAGAAAAGGTGGTTGCCACCCAAACATGTCAACTTACGTGAATGACAGCAACCTGAACGAGATCTACCAGTCAGATTATAAAGCGTGCCATAGCACGGAGACGGCGCTTGTCAAAGTTCACAATGACATTTTGAAAGCAATCGATAACAAGCACTCTGTTATCCTCCTGCTACTGGACCTATCGGCCTGCCTTCGACACGGTCGACCACCACATTCTGCTGATGCGCCTACATCCAGTTTTGGGATTGTTTTGGACGGCACATGAATGGTTCAGATCCTACCTAACTAACAGGACACTGACTGTCAATGTCTCTGGTGGTGTGTCAACGGAGCGGTCACTTTCCTCAGGTGTTCCTCAAGGCAGCGTTCTTGGCCCCATCCTCTTCTCGATGTATATGTCACCGTTGGGAGAGCTTATCAGGCTTCACGGTATGGAGTACCATCTATACGCCGACGACACCCAGCTCTATGTCACATTTAAGTCTTCTTGTCCGGACGATATGAACATGGCTAACTCTCGGATGGAGGCTTCCATTCGGGACATCGATATGTGGATGACTCTGAATAAGCTCAAATTGAACGGCGACAAGACAGAAATGATTGTTCTAAATGCGCGACATCGCCCTTTCGCACCTCTGGACAGCATTAATGTATGCGATGACGTCATCGGGCGATCTACGCATGCTCGCAACATTGGCATTCTGTTTGACTCTTCGCTCTCTATGGATCAGCACATCACTAATACCTGCAAATCCTGTTTCTTCCATCTTAGGAACATTAGTCGTATAAGGAAGTACCTCAGTCATCAATCTGCCGAAATTTTAGTCCATGCATTTATTACATCTAGACTAGATTTCTGTAACTCTATCCTGTTTGGACTCCCTAGCTATGAAATTGAACGTCTGCAGAAGGTCCAGAATGCCGCAGCTCGACTCGTATCACTCACTCGGAAGCATGATCATATCATACCTGTGCTCTATAATTTACATTGGCTACCTGTAGAACAGCGGATTATCTACAAACTACTTTTACTGACATATAAGGCACTAAATAATCTAGCTCCACAGTATATCAATGATATGATCACTACTTATGTTCCTAGCCGTAATCTCCGTTCTTCGGCAAGTAGACAACTAGTTGCGCCCTCGTATAATTTAGAAACTTATGGACGCAGAGCTTTTCGTGCGCAGCCCCTTTTACTGTGGAACTCAGCTCACAGAAGTAGACTTTCCACTTCACTAGGTAATTTTAAAAACAGCTGAAGACACCCCTTTTTAGAAATGTTTTTAATTTGTAATCTCAAAGTGCAATTTTTAAATGTATTTCATTAGAGTATTATTATAATAATTATCTATCCTTGTAACTATTATTATTGTCTCCTTTATAGATAGCTCGCATTTGTAATTTGTCATTTATTGAAGACAATCATTCTTTTAGTCTAAAATGTAAAGCGCTATTGGGCATAGTTGGAAATAGCGCTATATAAGTAATTAAATATTATTATTATTATTATTAAGAAATAAAACCGATTTTACCCGTTTCAAAAAAAGAAATCGTAGCGAAATTACCCCTCAAAATGTGCTTTATATCTAAACTTTTCTGTACATGTCTTAATATTTAAGGTGCTCCTGGCTGTTTTGCACGAAATTCGTTCAAACGATGTTAATTTTCGCTTTCTTTGAATAATTTGCCATCGTTACATACCAATTTCATTGGTTTTTTTTAGTTTCAAAATAGCAAATGTTTCAGCTTCCAGCGGATAATTCGGTAACTTATGTGACGTCATAATCATACAACTGTATGCTAGCTGTACGTGTATACATGGCAATACGGAACAACACATTTTGATTGCCAATTCTATATGCATTATCAATTACGTGATAAAATAAATGTTGCTTTAAATGCCAAGATTTAAAAGGAACTTTTATAATAATGGCCATAGATATATAGGTTATTATTTTTTGCTGAAATATTTCACATTATTTTTTGGGAAAAAATCTCAATAATGGACAATGCCTTTGACAAACAGACTTTTAAATGTTTGTATTATTACTAATACTAGCCTAACATTAATGTTTTAATTTTTGATTATACCGTGCCCATCTGCCTAACTTTACCTTCATTGATCCACTCGTACCCAGAAATTACCCCCAAAAAGGTACAGAGTCAACTAGTACTCATTCACACGTTATCAGTAAATAAAAAAAGTGAAATGCTGAAAAAATTTCAGTGAAATGAGATGACCTGGGTAAGACTTGACCCATTTTTATTTACCCTGGCTATGACATCATTGAGATGTCCCCGAGTAGGACTTGTTAATATAAATTGAACTAATTTATATTTTTGTTTGTATTTTCATCCACTACCCTCCACAGGCCCACCAGTCAAACTCAAAATGACCTACCATGGTTCAGGGTTATGTCTCAAAATCTTCATAGTGATTGGTTCTGCCCAGAAATAGTGACAAAACCAGGTTGTCGAGTTCATCATGTTTTATTGTAGTCATTGTTGAATCTAAAATGATCATTCTAGCCATGTTAAACACACATTGGTGCAATCATTTTAATTTATTTGATAACAATAGTTTATATTTTCAACTTGCCATTTTTTGGACTTGACATAAAACGGTGCTGTGGTGACACATAACTTATGCAATATTTAACGTCAAACAACATTGTTACTTTTTTAAAAACAATTTCAACAATAAATGTACGGGTTTAAAAAACATGTGATTCTATAAACATGTGTGGTACATTTAGTTAGGGGTATAAACGTGATAACTTAAATTTGAACATGTCACAAAGTATTGTTATTGCCTTTTAATATCCGTTTAATAATATTGTATTAATTTTTTTTTTATCTGGCCATAAAATACACCCAAATTACGGAGCCCCTAAAGGGACATATGATGAAAACAAATTTATGTGCGAAGAAATAATTTGAGTTCTTTATTTCGTGTGCTCGAAATCATTTCGTGCTCACGAAATCATTTCGTGCACTCGAAGTCATTTCGTGCACTCGAAATCATTTCGTGCACTCGAAATCATTTCAAGCGCTCGAAATCATTTCGCGCACTCGAAATAAATTATTTCCTGTGCTCAATCATTTCCTACTCTCGAAATCATTTCGTGCTCGAAGTCATTTCGTGCACTCGAAATCATTTCGTGCACCTCGAAATCATTTCAAGCGCTCGAAATCATTTCGCGCACTCGAAATAAATTATTTCATGTGCTCGAAATCATTTCCTGCTCTCGAAATCATTTCGTGCACTCGAAATCATTTCAAGCGCTCGAAGTAAATGATTTCGATCGCACGAAATGATTTCGATCGCACGAAATGATTTCGATCGCACGAAATGATTTTGAGCGCACGAAATGATTTATTTCGAGTGCACGAAATTATTTCGAGCGCACGAAATAATTTATTTCGAGTGCACGAAATTATTTCGAGCGCACGAAATGATTTTGTGAGCACAAAATGATTTCGTGAGCACGAAATGATTTTGAGCGCACGAAATAAAGAACCCAAATTATTTCTTCGCACGTAAATTTGTTTTTATCATATGTCCCTTTAGGGGCTCCGTACCCACATTGGTGAAAAATATGATTATTGTAGATGGAGCACACATTCATTTCCAGTTTTTGTGAATTAATTTTGAACCATGAAGGAACATTAGTTTTTATAGTTACTTTTTGTGTTAATGCAGCTGCCTTTATTTCTATGAAGAACATCTAAGTTATATATTGATAAGTTTAGTTTTCTATACGTTTGTGGATGTATCAAAAGAACCCATAAAATTCACAAAAACGTGAAAAAATTAGAACAGTGCCTGTTTAACTGCCTATTTATTTGTTGTCAATATTTCCTCTAATTTAAAATAAATAAGAACTAACGTTACATGTATTTTAAACAGTTATTTAGATAACAGTTTCAGCTAAATGATTGTGAATGTTCCCCATAATCAAATTTAAGTTCGACTTCCCCACCCCCACTTGTCTGGATTGTTCATTCCTTCCTTCATGGACTGTTTTCCCAACACTTAAAATGTTATGAAACCTTTAATTTCACGGCGACGCGCGCTTTAAATCATGTTGACAAAAATAGTCTGGTAACAATTCTTCTGATTTCAGTCTTAGTCTGTTACTCATGTATACGTTAGGTACTATTACATGCTTCGCTGGCCTAAGCTTCACCGTTTGTGAAATGTGATTGGTCAATACGTGCCCTCATTCAACGCATTGACCAATGAGATTCACGCTCTGATCCATGCATATGACTCCATTGTGTAAATGTTAACGTGATTTTGGAGGCTTGGACTTGCGGATTTTTTAAGGTGCTCTTCACTGTTTCGCAAAGTATCAAGACATATTATCACATTTCCAGGGAAGATGAATACTTAACTTACATATCTATACGTAAGTGGTTTCTGCCGGCTATTGTTAAAAGTAAAAAAAAAAAACCTTTTTCATTGACCCTTTTTTCTTCACATCAACGTCATTGCTTTCGTTCAAAAATCTCTCGAAAAAATATACAAAAAAACATTAAATTTCTATTGTTATTCACTTTTATTGGTTTTATAAAGGCATCTTCATATTTTAAATATATTTTTTTAAATGGGACGTCTAAGCTCATTACGTATGCAGAACCAAACGACCGTGCATACGTAGAAAATAAACGGAACGGTTTTTCAACAGGCTGCGCGCTGACTGATATTGAGCAAGTCTACTCAGGTATGTAAATCGTTAAACCTGTTCGAAAACACAAATCCTACCATAGTTATGCATTTAAAGCTTGTGTACACTTTTGGTAAGATGTCTGTGAATGCATCTATGCATCTGTTCGTATTCATTCCAATGTGAAATTATTATGGATGAGTTAATTTTATAACTATCTTTAGACAACACGATTATTTTAGTGTAATAACTGTTTGTTGGAACACTTAATTTATCATCATTTATCATCATTACGTCTACTTGGTGTAAAGCTGTTACACGTATAAACCATCCTGGGATATTATTTCGTCTAAAGTGCTTTCTTCATAGAGAAAACGTTATTTCGATGGCAAGGTTTTATAAAACATGAAAACGAAAGAAATATTCAATTACAGTTTATCATGGTTTTCTATTAAAAAAATAATAAAAGCTGAAATTTACACAGTTTGTTGAATAATATATTTCTTGTAGGATATAGAATAAGAGGGATGACACACTAAGGTACGTTACAGTTACCACCAATGTTGTACCTTCTATTTAAAGTTGTGTAATGGAGCACTATGCAAATAAACAAGTTAGCTTATATTTCAGTCTGGCGACGACTGTTCTGTGTTTATATGTTGTGCAGAAAGATTTTGAACTTGAAGTCCTGATTAACCTCAACCATGGGTTGGAAATTAGCGGTCAGCGCACTTCTCCTTGGGGTTCTGATCGCATACATGAGTGGCGTCTTCAGCCCGTCTCCAGGCCCTCCCGAAGTGGGAGATGGTTGGTGGGGACGAGGAGACAAACCTGAGAAGGAAGATGCTTCTGTCAGGGAATTCAAAATTGTTTTTTCGGATGAAGAGTTGGTAGATTTGGAAGGTGGGTATCTACGTCTGTATCGCAAAGAAAGATGCTACATAAAGTTAACAATTTGCAAATTAAAGATTTACTCTTCAAAATTAGGATTGAATGCCACACAAATATTTCTAACACTTTTTTCTTTGCAAAAAGAAAATCTTACCTTGAGTACAAGTTTAACATTATTATTTTTATTTCAGATCGTCTGAGGAAAACCAGATGGTTTGAAAGTGTGGAAGGAACCAAGTTTAATTATGGCGTTAACCCAGCATACATGAAGAATATAACGGATTACTGGATAAACACATACAAGTAGGATTTTATGCGCTTTCTCATATCTTTATGCCCTTTCCTATAAGTTGCTGTTATCATAGTGTGGTGTTAAACGTACCATTACTTGTTAAGAAGTGATGTTATGAATTACATCATGTTTGCCTTTTATGAAACAGCTGGCGTAAACAAGAGAAGCTTCTCAACCTGTATAAGCATATTAGGACCAACATTGAGGGAATTGACATCCATTTCGTGCGGGCCACACCTGAGCTGAAACCTGGACAGAAGGCCAAGCCGATCATGATGGTGCACGGCTGGCCAGGGTCCTTCTACGAGTTCAGTAAGGTACGTTGGAAAGAGGGAATGCCACAGGCGGCTATACTATGAATCATATCACGTTATAAACTCGAAAAAATAATTTTGTTAAATTTTGGTCACGCACTTTAAATCAATGTTCTTCCATTCCCAGATAATTCCAATGTTAGTGGACCCCACCCATCATGGTGGGAAGGAGGGGGACACGTTCGAAGTCATATGCCCGTCTCTTCCTGGCTATGGCTTCTCGGAGGCAGCACATAAACAAGGTTTGTCGTCAAGCTACGGGTCCTTAAACCGAAAGGAACGAAATGTGGGCAGAGCCGCGGTTCCGCCACGGTCTCAAAAAGGGAGGCACGGTGCTTGATACTCGATCCATCGCAGCAAGAGAACGCCATGTGATAGTGATTTGTCTTGAGATAGCGCCCTCCTGCGACGATGGATCGTGTATAAAATGCAAAATCGTTTTGCGTCTGCAATAGCATGTTCGTCTGGAGATAGCACCCTATTGCAGCGAATGGTCGCGTATCCACATCGTATTGATCCCAAACTACATCTAACAATGCGTAGTGAAAACGTATGTATAATAAGGGTTATATAGATAAAGTTGGGAAAAAGTTGGGAAACGTTATGGCCGCTGTAATTCCGTGTACGCTGATCTGGGCAGCAACTCTATGTAATGGTTCGTTAACCGTCACCATAATTACCAGGCAAAGCTTCCCAAGCCGAGATTACTCGAGGCCGTTTTGACGAGAAAAGTAGTTAAACTATAAAGGGCTACATCACAAGGAAATGAAATGTAACTAAATAATTTTATACAAACAAAATACTGAACTTGTTCACGGCTGTTTCGTTTACGTGCGTTGTGCGTAATAAAGTTCCAACAAACGCGCGTTTGTTTTTCATTACTCCAGTGGAATATCATGACGTCATGCATCAACATGTCAGCCTCTATAGTCCATAAAGTTTACATGAATGAATCATGAATTGACCCGCTTTGAAAATGTTATGATTGTATTTGAAGTAAAATGAAACATGTTTTCTCACTTATATGAAATTTTCTTTCAAATGTTGTATTTGTTGGGACTAAAAGAAATACACTTTTAAAAAAGAACGATTTTCATTGTCTGCCTACTTAACGTTCATGTTGAAATTATACCCTTCAAATATGCTCTTTTATAACATCAGCAGAATTTTTCATTCATACTTCTACATTTCCATTAGTGAGATTAAATGTTTTTACAAGTATTTTTCCAAATATTATTCCTGGGACAAAACTTTTTACAAGTTTTTATAAGGTTTTGTTTAAGTTGAGTGTCGGTGTTTACGCGGGGTTTGAAGTCTTTGTGACGTGCACAAACAAAGGGAATTTACATACAGCGCGCGTGTGCGGGATTATACGTGTAATACACGGACGTCTATGCACGTCGCGCTCATTTGTATGTGTACATGTGAGCGACGCGCGGTGACATTAATGAAAAGTTATGGGAAATCACCGAGTATGTTACCTTGTTTTCCACATTCCTGTTTATCTGGAGATGAGTTTTGATTTTCATTTAAAAAAATGCTCTGACAAAGTTATGAAGAATTATGGTAATAGACTGATTAAAGCTACATGAAAATGGCTAAGATGAGCAGGTGTTCAGACTTCATAAAGGCATTTTCTATAATTATTTGGTGGGAGAACATGGGACCACAATTCTAAGCAACACCATCAAATATTCTATTATTATTATTATTTATTCGGTCAAAATACAACAATCATACAAAGAATAAATGAGAAATGAACATTGTAATTATATATAAACGTTAAACTTGACAGGGCCAAGATAAGCAGCACAATATTTTAACTATTCAGATCGCAGGAAGGCCTTTTTCAAAAGATGTGTTTGGTTGGAGTATATGGGACGTCATTTCTGATCAACATCCATCAATTATTTTATTGTCATTATTTATTTGGCCAAAAATGCAACAATCTTACAAACACTACAAGAGAAATGAACATTGTAATTTTATATGAATGTTATATAAGCATAACAGGGTATACAAGTTGAACAAAGGGATTGGGTCAGGAGAGAAGGGGGTGTGTAACATAAAATAAAAAATGTTATAACCAAGGAATAATAAATAGTAACAGTCACAAATAAAGGCAATGTAGACAACAACCAGATGGATATAGACAAAAACAACCATTCTAAGATGGTCAAGATTGATAAAAGTGAATTTATTATGTTGAGACTCGAAAACTTATTAATTGAATCTTAAAATGGAACATGAAAGCTGATGACGAAGTTAATCATTTGAAGTGATTATAAAAGTAATAAATATAAATTTATATGCAATATGATTAATAATTGTGTATATATTGCATAAATCAAAACAATGTGACATCCATATAAATCAAAATATAATATAGGAAAATGTATACTTGCATGAGGAAATTAAGGCACTGACAATCAGTCACGCCTAACTGGTATAAACATGAGGGTAGACAACTACCAAGTTTGTGAACAGTTCAACAAACAGGCACAACCAGGACGACCAAAGAAATTGAAAATAAAATCTCCAAAAGTCCTAGAATACTGCATGTTCAACTTAAAAAATGTGGTGGTTGTCTGGGCATCGTGTCTTCCACTTGGAAAAGTGCATCAACTATCTGCCCATGTATGCCCGAAGAAAACATCTCCAGACAGACCTATATGTAGGCCTAGTGCAACTTTTGATGAAGCAAGTCTAGTGACAACATCTTGAAAGCTGCCAACCTTCTCAAAAAGCAGTAACCTGGAGATCCAATTCCAGCTGCCATTGAACAAGCTATACAGAGCCTGAAACACAAGAAAAATATTGTTTTAAATAAGTTTTGCACTTATCATTTAAAAGGACCTGTGGTGAATACTCAAAAGAACTTTAGAGAAAACTCGAAGCAGAGCATTTACAATGTATATAATTTATAAATAATGTACAAAGGCCTTTATGTAACAAACAAAATTGAAATGACGAAAATGAGAATGGACAAGTTGCCTTGAACTATCATAGGAGAATAACAACAGAGGACATGAAGGACAAATGGAGGAAATACAAATAAATTGAAAAAGCAGAAATCGTCTGATAACAAGTAGCCTACATATAAATAAGAATTAGACTGAATACTATTTCTAGTTAAATTACCTGTTGTCGTAGATGTCCTAAATTAATAGGAGCCAACTGCCAATGTTGTAAACTGTTTTCAATTCCTGGTTGAAAGAAATGATAATAAAATAATAGTAAGGTTTCCATAGTTCTTTGAAAACATTAAAAAATAACACTACTAATCCAGACCGTTCTCTTGGATATCTTCAACACCATTATATTTCCAAGCATGTAAATATAGTGCAAAGTTGACATGCGGATGAAAATGCAGTATACCGTAAATGTACAATGAATGTACAGCATGAAGTTACATTCACGTTCATAACGTTAGGCCTATCGATTGAACTACTGAATCCAATACATGTAAAAACAAACATTGTTGAAACAAGTTTCACTTTATTAACAACGAAAAAGTTTGCCTATCATTTATTAATTTAACGCCACTGTGTGTTTTAATAAACTTAAAGACTGCGAGGCCAAATGTATTCATTGTCAGGGATCAGGCTGAATGTTCATTTGATGCAGTACATGTCCTTTTGCAAGAATTCACAGTAACCGTACACAACTGTTTCTGTAAAAATGGCTATCCTTTCTATGCATTCAGAATACACACGATCAAAACGAGTTAACCGTGTACGGTGTACGTAAACACGTAATGCGTTACGATGGATGCACTAAACATGTATGTACGTTAAACGCCATTACTTTGTACACAATAATGTTAAAACCAACCGCATAAACTGATTTTTGGGGGAAAGTTTTAAAAAGGAAATAACCTTGTCCCAGACTTACTTTGTGGATAAAATAAAAGTAGATGCCATCATCGTTGATTTACTAGGTCGATTGTGCTTATCAAAAATTCGGACGTATCCATGACGACAGCTAGAAAAACGTCTTCAAATGTTCAAGGCAAAGACGACATTTAAATGGCTGCCTTCCACTACGTAGACTTCACCGGCATTCCACAATGTAAACAGCCTCAATTTCGGGAAAGCTATCATGTGACTGTTTATTAAATAAACTTAGTATATTCATTAAAAAATTGCATATTTAACTTGAAAACCAATCACAAGAAAGCAAAATGTAAACAAACCAAATATAGATTTGAACCACACGCGTCAGCCCTACGCGCGAGATGTATGAATGACGGATCAAACGCCTCATTTGCATACTGTTTAACTTTCGACAACAGAGGGGGTACTTTTTTTTAAGGGAAACAGCCGTGTGTTACGGCCAAATCGTGGATTATGCATATTTGATCATAACCCCATTACAGAATTACTCAATTATAATCTAAAACGGTACTTGAATCAAATGGTAAAATGAATCACCGGCCGGTCCGAGCCATAATACACCACAATGCCACAAGCGGAATAAGGGGAGACTCCGGAAGGCACTTTGTATTACGCGCAGAATACACCGCGCGATCCGTTTTCTAACGATCTAATACACTACGCAATCCTTTTCTAACCGATTTCCAACAGTCTAAATTCATGAATGGAGGTCCCCTGGACCCTCCAGTAGGATGATTGATAGCTAGGGTTGTGAGCCATAATACACCACAACTACCACAAGCGGAATAAGGGGAGACTCTGGAAGGCACTTTGTATTACGTGCAGAATACACCGCGCGATCCGTTTTCTAACGATCTAATACACTACGCAATCCTTTTCTAACCGATTTCCAACAGTCTAAATTCATGAATGGAGGTCCCCTGGACCCTCCTACAGTAGGATGATTGATAGCTAGGGTTGTGAAGGTCAGACAGCTGACCTTTTTTGGCAGCGATACTCAGAGTACTTAGATTTGCGCACACGTGAATGGGCTTATATTTGTGTACAAATGAATAGGCTTAGATTTGCGCACAAGTGAATGGGTTGAGATTTGTGCATAAAACACTGGTTGGTTGTGTAATTAGATGAATCTAGGTCCCCTGTTCACATTCTACAGTAGGATTACTCATAAATTATCTTGATAAGGCCAGCCAGGCTGGCTAGGCGGTGAAATATCAAAGGATTAGATGTTTACACAACTGAACGGGGCTTAGATTTGTGCACAACTCAATGGGCTGAGATTTGTACACAAGTCAATGGGCTCTGGCTGGATGCCCAACTTTCCCACGGTGGGGGGTGACCTGAACTGAACTCGATGTTAAAGGTTACTATGGAATGTGAAACTAGAGGTTCTCATTGAGGATTACATGAAGTTTCAGCGGAATTCGCCCAAAGGTTTTTCAGTAATTAAAAAAAGCAAAAAAAGTGCCTTCCGGAATCACCGATTCCCTGCTCGCAGGGTACAATCTGAATACAATTTCACTATTTTCTCGTTAACGACATAGAGAAATAAGCTGTTACTTTCACAAGTTGGTTTCTCATTATCCTTATAAAGTATAAATGTATTAATAGACAGTTTACCAATGGTGTACATCACATGGAATGTACAAAATTGATATGCAATAAAGTACAGATCGAAATAATTGTCATTATGATCAACTTTTCAGCTTGTACTGACCCTCTTAAATAATATTTTTAAAAGTGTCTGTACTTAAAACTTTCTCTCTCTCTCTCTCTCTCTCTCTCTCTCTCTCTCTCTCTCTCGCTCTCTCTCTGTCTGACCCCTCAGTCCACCTTTCCCCCTCTTGCGACCCACCTTGTAGAACAGCTACTCCAATCTCTCTCTGATTGGTGCAAGGTCTCTACCACTGTTCACGAGTGGGGTCCTCTCTTTCCTTTCCTTTTCTTTTCCTTTCTTTTCTTTCTCTTTGGGAGCCGCTGGAGTGGGTTTAAGACCCACACCAGTAATGCCAGTGGCTCCCCACCCCGGGAATCTTTAGGGGAGTCTGCTTACACCATGGTGCTTGCAGTCTCCCTTTTAGAGGATCCCTTCCCTTTCCTTTCTCATCCTTTCTTCCACTCTACCTTTTGGTTATTTCGTTTTGTTTTGATCTTTTAATGTTTTTGTCTTTCTTTATATAATGTATTGTTGTTATTACCTTCGTTAAACAAAGTTTACAGAGTTTTGTTACTTTTACAGTAATATTGGTAACCACCATTTTTTGTTAAACATTGTTTTCTATTCTGTAATTTTGTATTGTTCTGCTTTGTAAATAAAGTTTTCTTTGAAAAGTCAAAGTCTCTCTCTCTCTCTCTCTCTCTCTCTCTCTCTCTCTCTCTCTCTCTCTCTCTCTCTCTCTCTCTCTCTCTCTCTCTTTATACTGAAATCAACTTCAACAATACCACTTATCATATTTACAATACTCTCATCCCCCAAAACGACCAAATTGCCATTTGTGCTATCAATTCTCTTAGAAACCACAGTTCCAGTCGCAGTGACGGTGTCATCCTATTCGGAGGTGATTTTAATTGTACCGATAATCCGGCCATTGATCGTCTGTGTACGCCTGTGGAACGCAGAAACAAAATTTCCATGGCTCTCAAAGACGCTGTCAATGCATTGTCTCTTTGTGATGCCTGGCGCAGACTGAATCCTCTAAAACAAAAATTTACCTGGTATAGAAACAACCCTTCCAGATTGTCTGGCGTTTCAAAAGCAAGATTAGATCGTTTTTATGTTAACACTTGTTTTATGTCTTCTATTCAAACGTCCGAAATCTTTCCTTGTTCTTTGTCTGACCACTCGGCGGTCAGTCTCATTATTAAACTTCCTTCCAGTATTCCAAGGGGCAGTCCCTATTGGCATTTCAATAACTCCTTACTCGAAGATTTTAATTATTGTGAAATTATAAATCATTTTTGGGCTGATTGGAGAGAAAAGTGTGATTTTCCAAATCTCGCCTCTTGGTGGGATTTCGGAAAATTCACATCAAATCTATCAGCCAAATGTATGGCTCAAAAAGCCCAAGAAAAGCGTAAAGCTTTTCTTGAAATCAACTCTAAAAAATCGACGAAATTCAGTCTGCGCCAGACCTTAATCAAAAGACCAGGGATGCTCTGGCCGAACAGAAACAAAACTTAAACTATTTACTTAAAATCGAAGCTCAGGGTGCTCTCGTCAGAACTCGCTTCAAACACATTAACGAGACTGACTCGTGTTCCACTTACTTCTTTAATCTTGAAAAATCTAATTCTTATTCCAAAAACATTTCTCAAATTCGTCTAGAATCTGGACTGACTTCCGAAGACCCCTCGGAAATTAAAGCACACATTCACCATTTTTACAAAACTCTGTATAGCCAAGTCCCCACTGATGAGAGCACCCTCGATGAATTATTTAATAACCTTAATAAACTCGAAATTTCTGACTCAGAGGACCTCGATTGTCTTCTGTCTCAGGAAGAATTAGACCTCGCGGTTAAGCAACTTGGCAAAAACAAAACACCAGGCCTCGACGGCCTC
The DNA here is from genome assembly GCA_029582265.1 of Zoroaster sp. YZ-2022. Lineage (NCBI taxonomy): Eukaryota > Metazoa > Echinodermata > Asteroidea > Forcipulatida > Zoroasteridae > Zoroaster > Zoroaster sp. YZ-2022. The sequence continues at coordinate 1,354,475 of CM055827.1, read as the reverse complement.
ACCTCTGAATTTTTTCTTTCCTTCTGGCCCATTTTGAAAAACGACTTCCTATCTGTCCTTCATTCTTCTGTAGAAAACGGCTCTTTACCTCGCTCCCTTCGCAGGGCTGTCATAACACTTCTTCCTAAGAAAGGGATCTAGCAGATATTTCTAATTGGCGACCGTCTCTCTTCTCAACACAGACTATAAAATCTTTGCCAAGTTGCTTGCCAACAGGCTCAAACAATGCATTGGCAGCGTCATTAATGAAGATCAAAGTTATTGCGTTCCTGGACGCGCAATACACGACAATATTAATCTTATTCGAGACATCATTCATTTTCTAACTCTAATGACACCCCTCTGGCCGTGGTCAACCTTGATCAGAAGAAAGCCTTCGACAATGTTGATCACGGCTATCTTTTTAATACCATGAGAGCCATGGGCTTTGGTTCGCGTTTCATTACTTATTTACAAATTCTATATGGTGACGCCGAGAGCTTTGTTAAAGTGAACGGTTCCCTGACTGCACCTTTTCTTTTTGAGAAAGGGATACGTCAGGGATGTCCGCTTTCTGGCCTTCTTTATTCTATTGCTATAGAACCTCTTCTAAACACTCTTAGAAACAAATTAATAAATCATGATTTTCACATCCCCGGCACGGATTTTACGTGCGCGGTTTCGGCGTACGCAGACGACGTGTCCGTGTTTATCACCTCCGAATCGGGTTTCAGTAAGGTCGAAGAGGCGTACAGCCTCTTCGGCCGAGCCTCTGCTGCACGTTTAAATACTCAAAAATCCCAGGGGCTTTGGGCTGGCTCGTGGACCGGACGGAATGACAAGCCGCACAATTTCACCTGGAATAGCGAAGGTCTCCCTTTCCTTGGAGTTCACTTAGGAAATACTAATAATTACATAAAACAAAACTGGACTAAATGCAAAGAAAACTCAACAAAACTCTTTCTTCCTGGACTCGAATCTCGACCTCTCTCTCATTTAAAGGCAAAATCATTATAGCAAATCAGCTGGCTGCCTCAAAATCTTCCACTGCCTCGCTGTTTTCTCTCCTCCGGAAATTATCCTTAGTGAACTCCAGAACATGCTTGTCGACTTCGTCTGGTCAAACAAACGGCACTACCTTAAAAAACAAACTTTGTATACAAAACCTGACAAAGGAGGACTAGGCCTAGTGAACCTCAAGCACGCATCTTCACCTATAGATTTACTTTCATCCAACGCTTTCTAAATCTTTTTTCTCATCCGGCCTATTTTCTTGTCGCTCACTATCTCCGACAATATGCCAGACTCGATCTTGATTTTCAACTTTTTCAACTCAAAACCAATCCCAAATTTTACACCAGTCTTCCCCCTTTCTATAGCGAAATAATGCGTGCTTGGACGGTGTCCGGAGCTAAAATTGAAACACAACCAAATTCTATCAACCATGTAATTAACTTATCCATTAATAGTCTTGTTTTTAGCACTCCTGCTGACGATCAGGTTCCCCCTCCCGTGCGGCTCAAGGCGTGCGGAGTCCAACTCGTTCGTCACCTACTCGACTTCAACACCGGTCATTGGATTGATCCCCGCACACTTCAAACTTCATTTCGAGGACTTCGCCCTCCCTCTCTTCGTCTACTCCAGCAAGATCTTCAACGCTTTCATCTTCGCTTACAAGAACTTTTCCTGACCTCTTCAAAGTAGAGGGATGTAGTCTTCCCGTTTGTGAACTTCAAGCTGTCTCTCCTTTCCCGAATTCTCCCGTCATCTTTAACACCATCCATTAAAGACGGACTCTCCGCACCATCTAAAGCTCTCTACGCCATCTTCAACAACGAAATTAACTCTCTTCACGAAACCGTAACGACACACTGGCACAACAATGGATTTCTCGACACTTCTTCTCACATTCAATGGAAACAGATCTACGAACTACCCATCTCTAAAAGGAAGGCGACATGCAATTTAAACTTCTTCACAACTTTCTGCCCTCACTTCCAGTTCTTCATCATCTCAATTCGGACATCTCTTCTTTCTGCGGATGGTGCGGAGAGAGGATCAATCCAACATCTCTTCATCATGTGCCCTGAAGTACAGCCAGCCCTAAATCTTCTACACACACTGCTCAATCGTCTTCTACCGTCTCTTCATTTGAACTTTGACCTCTACTGGGCTTTGATTCCGCACGCCAAGAACCGTGGAAGGGAGGTAGTGCGCATTGCCAACTACCTGATCGTCAGTTTAAAAAACGTAATTTATTATCTCTACCGCACTTCTTGTATTTCTGACCCCCTTACAATTTGGAACCATCGTCTCAAAAACAAAATTCTCCTTGAATTCACGTATTTTAAACAATGTAATAATGTTATAAGTTTTGAGGCTTTGCATGGTGGAATATCGATATCGTTTCGGTTTGCGGTAACACCATGTGTTTATCTCAACTAACGTGAAGCTGAGATACAGGTTCTGAAAAGAACCGTATTGCACAATCGTATCTCAACCTTCGTTAAGTGAGAAAGGTTCAAGGGAGAACCAATTTCGGGCAACTCGTTTTTCTCTACTGTCGCTAAGTGAGAAATATGGTTCAGGGAGAACCATGGGGACTTCACGGGTTAATATGGTTCAGGGAGAACCAAGGGACTTCACGGGTTATTCTCAACGTTTCGATTAGCCTGCTCTAATCTTCTTCAGGAGAATGAAGAGGTTTGCCGATGCAACTCCTTAAGTAGTATTTGCTGGGATTATGTGTAGAATGGGAAGTGTTCCGATTGGTGCTACTGTTGTGTGATGTGTTGTGATTGGTTGCCACCGTGGCATTGTTCTTGTTGTGTGTGTTTCCTGCTGTGTGTGAGTTGCCTGCTCGCTGAGGCGTATCAGTTGACAGTGGGGTGTGGGTGTTGGTGGATGGTAGGATTGAATGCCAAATGTTGCTGATGAAATAGCCGATGTCCTGGGGGACAGTGTCATGTTTATGAATCTCAATAGCCTCTCTGATACGACGGGTGTACCAGTGCTTTTTCCGGGGCTATGATCTTTGCATTCTGCCAGTCAATGATATGGTCCAAATCGGTGGAGTGTTTGATGATCGCAGATTTGTCACATTCCCCTCTGCGGCCGTGGGCCTTGTGTTCCTTGATCCTGGTCGTAAGGTCTCTGCCGGTCTCGCCAATGTACACTTTCCCACAAGTGCAAGGAATTCGGTAAACCCCAGCTTGACGGCTGGGATCATGTCTGTCCTTGTGGGTGTGTAACTTCGTTTCCAACTTGTTTCGAGTCCGGTAGTAGACCTTAATGTCAGCTTCCCTCAGGATACGCTGAATCTTGTGTGAAGTGTGGCCGATGTACGGTAGCACGGCAATGGGTTTTTCGGTTGCATCAGAGGATCGTGGAGCGTTCCTATTCGGGAGGAACTTAAGCTTATCAGGTCTGTACCCATTGTCTCTTAACACGGCGTTAAGATGTTTCAACTCGGATGGCAAGTGCTCTTTATCACTGATAGTGTGTGCCCTTCGAAGTAGGGTGCGATTCACGGAGGATTTCACGAGGTTCCCCCACGTATAACCTCGCCCAACACTTGACAGGGCTCTTACACCCACTCGTGGGTAAGACGCCCCACCATGTACCCAATTCAGCAGGGTTTATCAACATCATAAAGGGAACAATATTGCAGCCTTCCGACACGCTAGTGAGTTTTGACGTCAAGTCATTATTCACCAATGTACCGACAGACGAGGCTATCCTCGTAACCAAGTCGATACTCGAACATGATAGCACGCTCCCGGAACGAACCAGCCTAACGCCAGATCAAATCGTAGATCTACTTTCATTATGTGTGAAATCCACATACTTCCAATGGAGAGACTTACTATCAACAGTCTTTGGGCACTCCAATGGGATCCCCGATATCCCCGGTCCTGGCAAACATCTTCATGGAAGATTTCGAACAGAAAGCCCTCGAGACGGCACGATACAAACCCAAACTATGGCTTCGATACGTAGATGATACTTTCATCATTTGGCAGCACGGTTCCGACAAACTGGATGACTTCCTCGGTCACCTCAACCAGCAACATCCGAGCATTCAATTCACCATGGAAACTGAGACATCCGACTCGTTGCCTTTCCTTGATGTACTCATTTCCAAACGGGTTGATGGCTCACTTGGGCATTCGGTTTACAGAAAACCCACACACACAGACCGCTACCTAAATGCCCGGTCGTTCCACCCACCATCCGTGAAATCCTCCGTGAATCGCACCCTACTCGAAGGGGCACACACTATCAGTGATAAAGAGCACTTGCCATCCGAGTTGAAACATCTTAACGCCGTGTTAAGAGACAATGGGTACAGACCTGATAAGCTTAAGTTCCTCCCGAATAGGAACGCTCCACGATCCTCTGATGCAACCGAAAACCCATTGCCGTGCTACCGTACATCGGCCACACTTCACACAAGATTCAGCGTATCCTGAGGAAGCTGACATTAAGGTCTACTACCGGACTCGAAACAAGTTGGAAACGAAGTTACACACCCACAAGGACAGACATGATCCCAGCCGTCAAGCTGGGGTTTACCGGAATTCCTTGCACTTGTGGGAAAGTGTACATTGGCGAGACCGGCAGAGACCTTACGACCAGGATCAAGGAACACAAGGCCCACGGCCGCAGAGGGAATGTGACAAATCTGCGATCATCAAACACTCCACCGATTTGGACCATATCATTGACTGGCAGAATGCAAAGATCATAGCCCCGGAAAGCACTGGTACACCCGTCGTATCAGGGGAGGCTATTGAGATTCATAAACATGACACTGTCCCCAGGACATCGGCTATTTCATCAGCAACATTTGGCATTCAATCCTCACCATCCACCAACACCCACACCCCACTGTCAACTGATACGCCTCAGCGAGCAGGCAACTCACACAGCAGCAGGAAACACACACAACAAGAACAATGCCACGGTGGCAACCAATCACAACACATCACACAACAGTAGCACCAATCGGAACACTTCCCATTCTACACATAATCCCAGCAAATACTACTTGGAGTTGCATCGGCAAACCTCTTCATTCTCCTGAAGAAGATTAGAGCAGGCTAATCGAAACGTTGAGAATAACCCGTGAAGTCCCTTGGTTCTCCCTGAACCATATTAACCCGTGAAGTCCCCATGGTTCTCCCTGAACCATATTTCTCACTTAGCGACAGTAGAGAAAACGAGTTGCGAAATTGGTTCTCCCTTGAACCTTTCTCACTTAACGAAGGTTGAGATACGATTGTGCAATACGGTTCTTTTCAGAACCTGTATCTCAGCTTCACGTTAGTTGAGATAAACACATGGTGTTACCGCAAACCGAAACGATAATGTAATAATGTTAACAAATTTCTCGCCAAATGGTCCCACAATAATTGTCTCTTTATTTATGATAACAACATTTTGACATGGTTGATATAACTCTTTGATCCCCCTCTCCCCCTTTTCTTCTCTTTTTCCTGTCCCTTTGGGAGCCACTGGGGTGGGCCAAAAGGCCCACATCCATTTACCCAGTGGCTCCCCACCCCAGGGTTCCGTATAAGAACCTTTTCCTTCCTTCCCCTTCCTTCCCCTTTTTCTTTCAACCATTTCATTTTTTCTCCACTTTTGTTATTTTTGATACTTTGTTTAAAGATACTTTATTTAAAGATTCACTGAACATAGATAACTTTGTTATCTTTTGTAATTTTATTTATGTCATTAATGTTACAATATTATTGACAAACTTTTGTTTTACTGATTACCACCCTTTTATTGACAAATTATTGTATATCTTGATTATTCATTACTTTGTTGTCTATAAGTAATATTGTCTATATCTTTACAAAATTATTGTAAACTGATTACCACCCTTTTATTGTACCTCTGTATATATTTGTTTTTATTAATAAAGTTTTCTTCGGAAAAGTCAAAAAAAGTCTCTCTCTCTCTCTCTCTCTCTCTCTCTCTCTCTCTCTCTCTCTCTCTCTCTCTCTCTCTCTCTCTCTCTCTCTCTCTCTCTCTCTCTCTCTCTCTCTCTCTCTCTCTCTCTCTCTCTCTCTCTCTCTCTCTCTCTCTCTCTCTCTCTCTCTCTCTCTCTCTCTCTCTCTCTCTCTCTCTCTCTCTCTCTCTCTCTCTCTCTCTCTCTCTCTCTCTCTCTCTCTCTCTCTCTCTCACTCTCTCTCTCACTCTCCCGGGTAGGTCGTATTTATCGAGCTCCAGGAAACAGTAGATTTTTGTGAGATTTACGCATCTTACGGTTACAAATTTTATATTAATCTTACTCTTATTGTTCATACATCATACAGGGCGAATTTCAAATTGTCAGGTTTAACTGTTTTCGTGTTTTTCTGGGTTCTTTTTTTCAAATTTTTGTCGTTTTTGGTGCTTTGGCTGGTCACCATGGCCAGTCAGGCGCAACGGCTCTATTGAAAATCAGCCAAGTGTGAGTAAGGGTGGTGAACGCGTTTCTATTGTTCCTGGTAATAGCCCACTTACCAGGGACAATGGAATCGTGTTCAAAGCGCTGAACACAGTCTCCGTACGCCAATATCTCATTTCACTGGTTAACCAAATTTCAAATGCACAAGTGTTATCAGCTTCCAGGATTTCAAACGGTCGAATAGCAGCATATCTGAGCTCGAGGGAGGCTGTCGTCGAGGCTGTCCAAAACGGACTGACCCACGATGGCAGCTTCATCGAGCTCAACCCACTGGTCCAGCCAACCACCCGGTTCACGCTTTCTAATGTTTATCCAGAGATCCCGAACACGGTACTGATACACAACCTGTCATCTTTCTGCAAAGTGGTGTCTCAGGTAAGGTCCATTCCCCTGGGTTTCAAGGAAAAACATCTGTCACATATCATGTCGTTCAGGCGGCAAGTGCATGTTCTTCTTAAACCGAACGTCACTCCGCCTGAGCACATAAATATCTTGTATTTAGGCACACATTATCGCGTGTTTCTGTCGACGGAGTCGGTACGTTGCTTTTCATGCGGTGAGTACGGCCACATTAGCCGTGCTTGTAAGAAACAGGGAACCGATGACATTGACAAAAACGAGACCAATCCCTTAAACCCACCACCCACCTTCGTCCATAACCCCACTAACCAAAAAAAATCCGATCCTAAACACCCACCTAAAGTCTCCAAAAAACCTGGTCCGCTGGATTCCGTAGGGGATGCGGATCGTGCGGGCCCTCGGGTGTTCGGACCGCTGCGGGTTCTGGGGGCCCTCGGGCCCCTGTCGGGGAACCGCCTGTGCGAAGGCTGGACATGCCGCGCCGGTGTCGGGGTGCTTCAACTGGAAGTGCCTCACGTGCTGGTGCGGGTCCAGCGCGTCGGCCTCTCGTTCCGGCGGGAGCCCAACAGGGTTGGGCCCTCGTCCGGGGCAGGAGAGCTCGGCTCGTGCGGGCGGCTCGGCGGGGTCTGTGGGGCCTTCTTTGCCCGCGGTTTCTCCGGCGTCTGAGGCTCCTGCGCCGTCCGTGGCCCCTGCGTCCTCCGCGGCCCCATCCTCCCTTCCCCACCACCTCTCCCACCACTCCTTTCCCCTCCCAACCTTCTTCCGCCCTTCAACCTATCCACACCCCATCCAAACCCGGTTGCTCTGTCTGGGGATCGCCACCTCCACCATCTAGACTTTTTCTGATGTCGTCTCAAAAGAAATCTTCCACTCAATCCCCTCCTACAAATACTTCAGTTCTCACTCCTCTAAAACACCCTCTCCTCCACGTAAACTTGTGAAGAAGGTGGCGATGCCCATGACAGTCGACTCCTTCCATCACCCAAGTCCTTAACCAAGTCCTTAATTCACAATCCTCCTTGTCTCCACCCCGGCCTCGTCGACGAACGACCAAGATGACATGTGGGAAGACAGTCAGACTACCGAAGACGAGGCGGTGCCTGATTGCCTTTCCAACACAAAGGTCCTCTGTCTTCTAAAGAGCTCATGAATTTCTTGGCCTCCATAAAAATCGAAAAAACCTATCGGGTGGCCAAGAGATTCACTGCTAATAATGCCCGGACTTGTGAAACAACTCAAACCGCTACGCAGCAACCCACTCCTCAACAGAGGCCTACAACAACGCGTAACCAAGCTGATCAAGACTTTAGATAAATGATTTTCTTTTGCTTTTCTTTTATGAGAGTCTTGATTAGTTTGGTCACAATATTTACTGTCACTGATTTCCCTGAACACAGGCGGCTGTTCAATGCCAACCAAAATGCCGCCATACATGCTTATTTTGAAACTTTCGGTCCCTCTTCGGACAGAGTGCTCCTGCAGGAGACTGATAACCTTACGGAAATAAGCTCCTGCTGGCGCCTGTAACCTTACTCCCTATCTCTTCCCCTTCCAACTCTTATGGCTCTGGGGTAACTACACTCGTTAATAATAAAAATTTAGAAATTATTTCAAATTTTAACATTTTTCCAGGACATCTTCTTTATACAAAACTAAATCCAATGAAACTCTTTTCCACATTTATAATTTTTAGTACCCCAGAGCGACTCTCTTGCTTTTAAAGTCTTTAATTCTTTCTCTAAACATTTATCCTCTTGTGACAGTGACGGTGTCGTTGTGGTCGGAGGTGACTTTAACTGCACGGAAAATCCTGCATTGGACCGTCTGCATGCGCCCACCGAGCGTAGATCCAGAGTCTGCAGCAGCTCTCAAAAACTGTTGGTGCACTCTCTCTGTGTGATGTTTGGCGTAGACTGAATCCCAGAAACAACAATTTACCTGGCTGCGGAATAACCCTTCCAGGGATTGTGGTGTTTCAAAGCCAGGTTAGATCGTTTGTATCTTCATCCTGATATGTTATCCTCTATTCATTCGTGCAAAATAACACCCTGTTCTCTTTCTGATCACTCCGCTATTTCTTTAAAAATTCAACTACCCTCGGCTAATTTCCGGGGTAGCGCCTACTGGCATTTAATAATTCAATTCTTCAGGATGAAGCATACAAACAAATTATAACTTGTTTCTGGGAGAATGGCGTCAAAAACAGTCCGATTTCCCCAATTTAAATTCTTGGTGGGACTTTGGCAAGTCCCACATCAAAATAATTACTCAAATGTTTTCTAAAAAAATTGCTTCCGAGAAACGTGAAGCTCTTTTTAAAATAAATCGGACTATTGACGACCTTCAGTCTGCGCCGGAAATCACACCGGAGACCAGGCAGGTCCTCTTAGAACAAAAAGAAAAACTTAATTCTATCTTAAAAAATCGAGCGCAGGGCGCCCTTATCAGGTCGAGATTCAAACATGTCAGCGAGGTCGATACCTCCTCTTCTTACTTTTTTAATCTTGAAAAATCTAAATCCCGTTCTAAAACTATCTCCAGAATCCGTTTGGATTCTGGAGAAATTACTCAAAATATCTCTGTCATAAAAAATCATGTATCAAATTTCTACAAAAACCTCTATTCTAAAAACTCGACCGATGAGGGCGCCCGCGAAAACATTTTAAGGGACCTGCCTCGTCTTGATCCTGTAGAGGCAGAGGACCTGGAGCGTCCTCTGTCTCTAGAGGAATTAGAAATAGCTGTTGGCCAACTTAGCAAGGATAAAACGCCTGGCCTGGACGGCCTGTCTGGTGAATTCTATCAAACTTTTTGGAATATTCTAAAAAACGACCTACTTTCTGTTTTAAATTATTCTTTTCTCACCGGCGGGCTTCCTCGTTCGTTCAGGAGTGCGGTAATTACTCTTTACCCAAGAAGGAGATCTGGCCGACATAGCCAATTTGGCGGCCAATCTCCCTTCTAAACAATGATTACAAAATCCCTTGCAAGGTTGCTCGCTAACAGACTGAAAGAGTGCATCAGCAGCGTCGTAGGTGAGATCAGACCTACTGCGTCCCTGGACGTTCAATCCATGACAACGTAGGTCTGATAAGGGACATCATCGAATATGCCAATGAAAATGATGTCCCTTTAGCCGTGGTCAACCTCGATCAGCAAAAAGCGTTCGATAAAGTTGATCGCGACTACCTCTTCGACACCATGAGAGCTATGGGCTTCGAGACCGTTTCCTCGACTACATAAAAATCCTGTACAGCGGTTCCGAGAGTTTGGTCAAAATCTGCGGTTCTCTGACGGCCCCTTCTCCGTTGAGAAGGGCATCCGTCAGGGCTGCCCACTCTCGGGACTGCTGTACTCGATTGCTATTGAACCTTTTCTAAATCGCCTAAGGGCGAAGTCAGGGACGACGGTTTCCGAATACCCGACGCTGACGTCTCTTGCTCCGGTGTCTGCGTATGCAGATGATGTCTCCGTTTTTGTCACCTCCGAACGCGGCTTTGACGCGATCAAAAGTTACCACGATCTCTTTGCTCGCGCCTCTGCCGCGCGCCTAAATCTGAGAAAATCCCAGGGTTGTGGGCGGGATCTTGGATCGGACGAGGCGACCGGCCGCTTAATTTTCATGGAATGACGATGGCCTGTCGTTCCTCGGGTTCACTTAGGAAACACCAAAACATACACTGACAAAAACTGGACTATTTGTAAAACCGATTATCCGAAACCCTCGCTTGGCTGGTCTGGCATCTCGACCTCCCTTTCTTTTAAAAGGGAGAGTCTTGATTGCCAACCAGCTAGCCGCATCAAAACCTTTCATTGTCTGGCGGCACTCGCTCCGCCAGACGATTTCTAAGTGAACTCCAACGGCGGCTGGTTGATTTCGTCTGGTCCAACAAGAGACACCGCCTTAAAGAGCAAATTGTGTATCAGAAACCTGACAAAGGGGGGTTCGGCCTTGTTAACCTCCAGGCACGAGTTCTCACCTTTAGATTAACGCGTCTCTTTCGTTACCTTAAAGGTAATTCTCATTCCTCTTTTGTTTTTCTTCAAAATCACCTGCGTCGCTACAAAAAACTAAATTATGACTTCCATCTCTTCTATTTGAAGACAGACCCCCTTTTTGACATTGGATTACCTTCTTTTTATGGTGAGATCATGCGTGCCTGGAGGTTGTCTGGAGCTCGGTTAGAAATAATACACGACTCAGTCAGCCATGTCATTAATTTACCCATAAATATTCCTTTAATTCAAAATGCAACTGACGATGGCGTATCCCTCTCTGAGCGGCTCTCGACACGTGGGGTCGGCCTGGTGAGGGATCTTCTCAACTTCACTTCCGGATCGTGGCACCAGCCCAATGACATCATCTCCTCTTCTAGTACATCTCGTCCTCCATCTTCTCGACTTCTTCAAAACCAGCTTTCTTCGATGCACACGATACTCATCAGACTGTTCCCCTCTCTATTCGACGAGAGGGGTTTTCACCTACCTGTCTCTGCGCTACAAAATGTTCCATCTAAACCAGATCGTCCCCTCAACGTCATCATCAACAACTTGGACAATGCCATCTCCGCACCATCAATATCGATATTCAATGTGATCATCAATAATCTCAACTCGCATCCTTCCACATAAACATCTAACTGGAATCAAATCTTAGTCATGGACTGAAACACAAACATACAATGGAATAGCATCTACAGTCCCCAACTTCCAAAAAAGGGGACCTACAATATAAACTACTACACAACATCCTACCGTCACTCCAAGTTCTACATCATCTCAACCCGGCCATCTCTTCAACATGTGGATGGTGCGGAGACAAAGAGACGATCTGCCATCTATTCATCACGTGTCCCTCTGTTCAACCTCTTCTCCAACTGTCTCCACAGTCTTCTTCACCGGCTTCTTCCTGACCTACTTCTGAACTTTGACCTCTACTGGGCCTTGATCCCATGTGCTAGAGGGCCGCAATAGAGAGGCGGTGCGCCTGTCAAACTACCTTATCGTCAGTTGCAAATATGTCATATACAATCTTTACCGAACCTCTAATTTCATTGATCCTCTTTTAATTTTTACTCACCGTATCAAAACAAAGTTATTTTCGAATACAACTATTTTATGCTTGTCAATAATGATGATGAATTTCTTAAAAAATGGAATATAAATAATACTTTGTTCATCATCATTAATGACAAGCTGACATGGCTGATTTAAACCCGGTTAGAATTACTAAATTTGCTCCTCCTTTCCGATTACCTCTCTTTTCTTTCCTTTCTCTTATCCTTGGAAGCCACTGGAGTGGGATATAAGGCCCACACCAGTAACGCCAGTGGCTTCCCCACCTCAGGGGAACCGCGGTGGGTTCGGCTCACGCCAAAAAACGTGTTGCCGCACCCTCCGCACTGGAACCCCTTACCTCTTCTTTCTTTTCTCCTTTCTTTGTATTTCTCTTTTTCTGAGGAGCTTTATACTTATATTGGTTAAAGTATTCACTTTATTCATTTGTATTTAAAATGTGTATTGTATCTGTACACTAAAATATTTTTGTTTCTATTACATGTTTACATGTACCGAATATTTGGTCTTTCTGTATTAATGTTTTCCAAATTGCAAAATGTTCTGTATTAATTTACTATTCTTTTATTAAAAAATTTGACTTTGTTTTTTGAATTGTAAATAAAGAATCTCATTGAAAAGTCTCTCTCTCTCTCTCTCTCTCTCTCTCACTCTCACTCTCACTCTCACTCTCACTCTCACTCTCACTCTCACTCTCTCACTCTCACTCTCTCTCACTCTCACTCTCTCACTCTCACTCTCTCACTCTCTCACTCTCTCACTCTCTCACTCTCTCACTCTCTCACTCTCTCACTCTCTCACTCTCTCACTCTCTCACTCTCTCACTCTCTCACTCTCTCTCTCACTCTCTCACTCTCTCACTCTCTCACTCTCTCACTCTCTCACTCTCTCACTCTCTCTCACTCTCTCACTCTCTCACTCTCTCACTCTCTCACTCTCTCACACTCTCACACCGTCAAGTGAGTTTGATTGTTTTATCATCAAAGAACCGCGTGGTTCCTGTAATGAAATCGAGATAGGCCGGAGGTTGGACAGATGTCACCGTGACCACTTACATCCCTACAAACACGGATTATCCCATTTGTGCTTAATAGGTTTGACTGCCAAGGTAACGGGACGTATCTTTCACAAGTTACTACGTGCAGGGTGGTGACTGGGGAGCCGTGGTGGTAGACCAAATGGCCGGCATGTTCCCAAGGTAAATAGTTACATCCAAAATGCAGCGGGGCGCTTCACCTTCCAACATCAGGTTTTAGAGCGGTAACTTGCGGTTTGACCGTTCATGGGCAGTCCAAAATTAAGGTAAAACCACAAGGCACAAACGTTCCCTAAATCTGAGGATCAAATAAAATGATATTTCCAAAAAAGGAAATCTTTAAGACATATAGCAAGGTGCAACATATGTCATGTTGAAGAAACTGTCCCAAGGAGTAAGCATGCTTTATTGGAATCAATCTCAATGCTTCATCTCTATTCATAAGGAAATGGTGAACAATAATTCAAGATTGCGGGCGCATTTCAATTCAAGGAGAACACAAGCCACATCCACGCGCGTATCGAACAAGATTTTCATTCTGACGCATACATACCTGAAGCACCAAGATTTGAAATACCCAAGACGATTGTTTGAAATAGAGACGCCTATATAAAAAGTCAATAGCGCGACGCAGCCGTCGAACACATTGTAACAGACGTCTTGGCCCAAAACTACACCCAGAATTACCGCACCTTACCCACTAGCCTGACCTATTGGTAGGCCTTCGAACAGTGGAAATAATGGTAAACTTGTTTCTGGTATAATGATGTGGTTTTCCTGTTTTCGTATCAATACTTTTTAAGTCACATCCGTGGCGAGCAAACCAACTTCATTCCCACGCGGCCACGACTGAGTCAAGTTATACTAGGAAGCTGTTCCCGTCGCTCATGCTGGATGACGTGGCGTACGCCAAATTTTTACCGAGCTGGGAGAGCATAGTCTTCTTGCTGCAGGAAACAGGCTACTTACATATTCAGGCCACGAAGCCAGATACTATTGGTAGCTTTTTAGGCAAGGAGGATGATTCCACCCAGGGCAGTGGCGAATCCAGGATCTGATTAGAGGATTAAACTATAAGAATAAACAAAATATACAAGATTGTATTCTGGCATCCACTACTTTATTTTCGGCTTACTTGGCACGGTTTGCTCGAATGGTTGTGTCTTGTCAAAAGAGGGCATTTTGTACTGCTGTGTATATAACGCATGACGTGATCTAGCGTGCAGTAGATCAAATGGGACGGAACCAAAATGCACAGTTTATGACGTAGGCCATGTAATGGTTTGATTAATGAATGCCGCGTGACCTACAATCCTCCAATCAAATGACAAGGATCTACTTGGGTAGGATTTGAGGCTTTGCATGGTGGAGATGGTTTTTGAGTTCTTTCAGGTGACACCATGTAATGATCCCTTTTGAAAAAGTGATGGCTCTGAGAAAAGCCGGTTGGTTTTTTCTCAACGTTTCTGCTAGTCTGCTCGTCATGAAATTCGCCTAAGCATTTTGGCTGGGGACCAATAAGCTCCGCCGGTCGTAAAACAATACGTTTGCAAAGGTGCCATTTGTATCCCTGGTCTGGAACAATGACCACAATATGTACCATTTGGCGCCGCAGTATGGATAGGGTTAAGTATATATTACAATATTCAACAATATAAATTACCGATGCATTCTTCTCTTATATCTCTTTATCCATGCTTCACTGGCAACGTTTTTCTGAAATGATTCATTAATTCTTTTCATTTCTAGGAACAGCGTAATATGCCACGCGGAGTAATTGCCTACATTTTAAGAGATGAATATTCCATGAGTTTTGCTTTTACCTTGCAATTTTGTTTTAATAGGTGCAGTTTAAAAGCAGTTTAAAAGGTAATAATTTAAAGCGCCTTAGAGGTTAATGTAAAGCGCTTAAAGTATAAAATCGTGCTAGATTTCGTGCTACACTGCGATATTAGTATTTTTTTTTCTTTCTGTTTACCTTGCAGAACAGGGAAGTATTTCACAAATAATTCACAGACACCTTGTTATACAATCCTTAGATGTCATTATTGGACCTGAAATGATTTATCTCGCATCGTCATAAACTAATCACTCTTTACCTATATGCCTATGCCCTGGTTGGTTATTGTGTGAAAATACTTTTTTAAAGCAATTGATAAACAAATAATTAAAATTTATTTACAAATGGTAACCATGCATGTCACCTTCAGATACTGTTCAATAGGCCATCGTTAAAAGTACAAATTAAAACTCTTCTCTCCGGAATTAATTGTTTTCCTTATTGTAATTTGATACTGTAAACAAGCAAGGTCAAGTGTGGAATGTATTAATAATTTGTTTAGATTTGGACTATTGAAGAGAGAGTAAGGTATCAAAATAAAGGTTATGATTCGTATTGGTCAATTGTGCGACCTGTTGTCAGGTAATGACATTCAAGCCTTTTAAAACGCTCGTTGTCAAAACGCGACGCACGCACAAGCCTTTTAAAAGACTTGCCAGCTTCAATATAATTATGTTTATATTTACGTTTCTTTTACTGGAGTGTGAAAACTACACCATGGTGTTCATTACTAGGCAACTAGTTCATTATCAACACCATGACATAAATTAGGTGTTATTTTAACACCATATGTTCCAGGGCAGATTTAAACCAAAAGTGACAGTAAGCTAAGGATACGAACGAAATATGCATCTTGAATTCATAACATAAATGAATGGCTCTATGCATCTTTAATACGGAATGAACATCGTTGTCGTTAATATCCGTATGCTGAACCGATGGTTCATCACTAGATGTAGCAACTGAAGTCAGTAGTATGATCGATCGCCGTGCATCGCCCACCTAGCTCAGTACAGCATATGCCATTTGAGAACTCGCTAGCGAGTAGCGTCGAGGACCGACTCCATAAAATACTTTTCGGAGAATCTGTCGATTGCAGCTACTGTTGGAACTCTTTCGATTTTAACAACTGTCGATTTCGACAACATTGTTATATTTGTTGGATGAAAGAGTTTTACACCTCCTTCGCTAGACATACTCACGGATCACGGAAACATCATCAAACTTGAATTTGCTTATATGGACGCCGGCTGATATTGTTTCTAAGGTAGGTGTTCATTTTAATTTTGTTGTTTGTTTTTCGTGTTTTGTTTTTCTCTCTTGCACATTTTTCTTAAGTTTCTTACTTACATTGTACATTGTGTTTTGCCTTACAGCCAGAACAGACTTGTTGTAAAATGTCTGTAGCTGCATCCATACTTTATTTTTTTAAATACGATATAAAATTAGTTCAAACCTATGAAGTGTCAGCTTATATCATTGTCTCGAAAATAGTGAAAGTGCATTCGATTGTTCGTATTCAGTTCCAAAGATGAATTTCTGTTTTCAGATAATACTGGAAATTATTTCTAAATTGAACTAAAACGATAGCACCTATGTATGTTTGTTACCTTAATCAACTTTATAGGCCTTACCAGGTTCTAAGACAAGGGTGTTTGGGTATGACACTCCACCCCCATATCGATTTTCAGTCGGCAAAATCAAGCCTCAGTCGGCAAATAAATCACCAAATCAAGCCCTTAAAGCAGACTTGTAGTTTTGTTCCCGAGATGATTAGGTATGCAATTATCAAAGAAAAAATTAATATTGTATAATATATATATATATAATAATATATACATATACCGGTATATGTATTTATATATATTTATATATTTGTTAGTTTAGGTAATATTAAATTAAGGACTGACAAACCTCAACTAATGATTTTTATAACAACATTGTTTTATTTCAGTCTGAGACACGTAACACCATCAATATATATTTTAAGCCTATCCCCACTAAAGAAAGTTCATGACTGCCCCTTCCCTCGTCCAGCGATTTTGAAAGTGATCGCTGCTGAATGTAGTCAACAAATTTCATACACCACCACCACCCCGCACAAGATTATGCATTCGCTACGGCCCTGGGCCCTGGGTCTGACTAACTTTTGTGTAAGACTGTGATAATTTTTAGTTTTTTGAATAGTGTTTTATGGCTGTAAATGTATTATAGACTATTAGAAATGTTGGCAAAGCTACTTCTAAAATATCCATTTATTCCCTTGCGTTCCTTGAATCAAGACTTACATTTAACAGCCATTATATGTAAGTTTCAGCTTTTACGATCAGAAAATAATTTAAATGCATTCATATTTCTCTTTGTTCTAACGTTGAATTGTTGGGAATTTGTAATTTTACTAAAATAGTACCACCTCAGACAGAAAAATTGATAGATATATTTTATACCATTATTAACTTTACACCAAGTAAGTTTCATGTAAAATTGTGATCGTTTATGTTGAGTCGAGATTACTAATAGCGTGTCGTGGTTTTAATGTCATTTGAAACAAGCCAAAAAGAAAAACAATTATGTACTTATAATTTGTCCAAACATCATAGCAAATCAATACAATCAGACTAACAACTTGTATATTCAAACATTTAATTTAAAACGGAAAAAGTAATATTTTTTATCACACGGCTTATAGGTCCAGTGTCTATTTACACTTTTATAAATAATTTGTTTACTTAAAATTTGCCTAAACATTGATACAAGCAGACTAACAAAAGAAACAAAACAACAACTTGTATATTCAAAGTTGTTTGTCCTCTTTCGGCTGCTCCCGTTAGGTCGCCACAGCTGATCATGATCCGCATTTGATTTGGCATAGGTTTTACGCCGGATGCCCGGCCTGACGCAACCCTCCCATTTATCTTGGCTTGGGACCGGCACTAAGCATGCACTGGCTTGTACATCCCCAGTGGCTGGGTTCCATTCGGCCCTCGCAGCAATTACGGTAAAGTGTCTTGCTCAGGACACAAGCACCATGGTCATGCGGCAAGGCTTCTGAACCCACACACTCTGACGAGTCAGCCATCAGAACACAAATCCGATGCACTAAACCGCTCGACCATGGCACCCCACAACTTGTATATTCAAAGATTTAATTTAAATACTATTTGTTTGTTATGTGATTTTTCCCATATATATATGTATATATATATATATATATATATATATATATATATATATATATATATATATATATATATATATATATATATATATATATATAAATTTGATTAAGAAAGTGAGATTTGTACTTATTTGATTTAAGTTAATTATAAAGTATAATAGATTTGAAATTCCAAAATAACCAAAATGACCAGTAAATAAAATCCATAATTAAATATTGATAATTATTTTATACACAGTACAGAACAAATGCCCCATTTATAGTAGAATTTATAAATATTACCATTGGAAATATACATAAATTTCGCCGTCGATTGGTAATTCTTGATACTTTTTTGAGAAGTAGGAGTGATGGACCTTTCTCTTGTGTTTTCATATTTACACATGAATTGACACATGAAATTAACGACTTTCCACTTAACATGTGAAATATTTATGATGTTTTAATCTATCTCAAGAAAATAATTCCGCTTAATGTATTTAACTTAATTTAAGGAGAGCTTACTGGTAACAGTAGTTTTGCCAACATGAACAATGTCATTTAAAACAAGCACAAAAAGAAAATGCAAAACTGTCGTCATGCGGCTTAGGACAGTGTTTGTTTTCACATTCCATAAATATTTATTTCAGACTGTTTGTAGTTTTATTTACTTATGATTTGCCGAAACATCGTATCAAATCAATACATTAAGACAAAGAAACAAGCAAAAATTTGTGTATTCAAACATTTAATTTAAATACTGTTTGAACTTAGTTGAAAGTGAGATTTGTACTTATTTGATTTAATTTTATGGTATAAATTAAAATAGAAAAAGGAAAACAATTTTGTATGAAATGTTGTTTTATAAGAAAAGTTAAATAATTTCCAAATCTATTTTTGAAAGAGTATACCGG
Source organism: Zoroaster sp. YZ-2022 (assembly GCA_029582265.1). NCBI lineage: Eukaryota > Metazoa > Echinodermata > Asteroidea > Forcipulatida > Zoroasteridae > Zoroaster > Zoroaster sp. YZ-2022. The sequence continues at coordinate 1,335,653 of CM055827.1, read as the reverse complement.
TATACTCTTTCGTTTATTCGATGTTTAAAAAATCCGTTATTTATACAAATCTGGTATCAAATGAAAAGGAAAATCTAGAGAATCAAACTATACCAAAATCTCACTTTTAGAAAATTGGGTCCAAGTTTACGGTTTTGCCAGAGCCAGTCAC
>CM055827.1:1322573-1335002 GCA_029582265.1 Zoroaster sp. YZ-2022 | reverse complement strand
TGAGTATTTTGGACACACTAGGCCCTGAAAAAGTGGTCCTAATTTGATTTCAAGCGTAAGGCCTTTTTCCAAAATGGCTGCTTTTCAGTGTGGACGTTTTCACTACTGTAGAGGGTGGTTTTCATTGGGATGAGAATAACTCCCTGGAAACCTGGACTTTAGAAAGTAAATAGAGAAGAATATAAAAGGTTATATATCGATCAATATTTTTTCTTTTGGTTTTAAAAACTGTGGGACTTCTAAGTATTTTTTAATGATTTTTGAATATTTTGTATTTAGCACTGTTTACTATGGCAGTTTATTTAGTGGGGTGCACCCATGAAGTTCTCTGTGCTAGTCTGGTTCCCTGCCTCGCATAAACGAGTGAATATACTCGAATCAGTGCACACGACGACAGGGGACCAACCACCGCCGGCATTTTTTTTTCGTACCACGCTTTGCAGCTTGGCCCCATAGCGAATGTGTAATACGAAAAAAAAAATCCGCGCCGTGAGATCGAAACCTGTGGGATCGGGGTTTGACGCTTCGGCATAATACAAACTGTGTGCGCGGCGCAGAATGGAGCCAAATTTGACTGAAAAGATCGTTGAAAATGCCGTTCTATGATTTTTTTTTTTTTTTAATTTAAAAAAAAGGGGGTCGGGGGGTTTCGTAGGGTCGGGCGGGGACGATCAACAATTTTTTTTTTTATGTGGCCTTATGTGAAAAATATGATTTAATACAAATACCATACTAATTTGTACTTGATGTGAGATACTAATTGCATACCTTCTGAGATTCCAACTGTATAATCCATATTACTATATTGCAACAAAGTACTTCAACTGTCAAGTGTAAAATGAGGTTGGTTATATAGATGGGAATTAATTGTCTTTTGTATGATACCCTGGTGGATATCGTCTGGTCTAAGGGTGCGGTTGGAACTACGATGCAGGGTGATATGACGTATTCTTATTCGTATTAAGGGAAACGTTTGATTAAAGATTATATAGTTTGTGAATTTAAGGGACAACATCGTCATGATCAGAGCACATTTTCATCAGGACATGGAGTCGGTGTTCTAGTTTAAAGATGAACAAAATAACTAAAAATTACTGGTTCATTTATGCAACAGTAACGATAATATGACCGCATGCCAGTCAACTCGCCTCCTGGCAAACTCGCCCCTTACAATCTCGCCCTTACAAACTCGCCCTGGGCTGGTGCACCATCTTGAGCCCACCACACATAACGGAACATTCCATTTTGCTGTCGCTGGAAGTGGATCTCCATCTGTGGCACAACCTCCTCGTTGATCATTTGAAGATAGGCCTGACCATTGATATTTCACTCAATCTAATGATTGAACATAAATCTGTGTCGATTTTGTTCAGCAGGAAAGTGAACCAACTGCAATTGTGCACCACAATTTCAAGACAGTGGTGCTCAATGATGCTTGACCCTGGAATGTAACCCAAGGTATCATTGGAAAGCACATAGCTTCTGCTTTAAGATGATACCATGCTTTTGTTGGTAAACATATAGTCTGGCCATATTAACCCTTTAAAGTTGGATTACCTTTTTTAAACACACTGTATAACAATAAAATATAGAAAATATTTCAAAATTAATAAAAAATATAAGGACCTCATTGGCCAGGTCAAGGTGACCATTGAGGTCATACTTGGGTCATCCTCTTTACATTGATACCTAACAGTGCCTGGCCAAAACGGTCTGACCACTAGAAACTGACCATTACATTTGGGGCGTTTTAACAGCATGTACACTGTATATATGACAATAATAATATTAAAACATTAATAACAAATATAAGGACCCCAATGGCCGGGTCAAGGTGACCATTGAGGTAATCCTCGGGTCATCCTCTTTACATTGATACCAAACAGTGCCCGGCCAAAAGGGTCTGACCACTAGAAACTGACCATTACATTTGGGGCGTGTACAGCATGTACACTGTATATATGACAATAAAAATATTAAAAATTAATAAAAAATATAAGGACCCCAATGGCCGGGTCAATGTGACCTTTGAGGTCATCCTTGGGTCATCCTCTATACATTGATACCTAACAGTGCCCGGCCAAAAGGGTCTGACCACTAGAAACTGACCATTACATTTGGGGCGTTTTTAACAGTATGTACCCTGTACATAGTAAATATTTTAAAATTAATAAAAAATATAAGGACCCCATTGGCCGGGTCAAGGTGACTATTGAGGTCACCCTTGGGTAATCCTCTTTACATTGATACCTAACAGTGCCCGGCCAAAATGGTCTGACCACTAGAAACTGACCATTACATTTGGGGCGTGTACAGCATGTACACTGTATATATGACAATAACAATATTTAAAAATTAATAAAAAATATAAGGACCCCAATGGCCGGGTCAAGATGACTATTGAGGTCATCCTTGGGTCATCCTCTTTACATTGATACCTAACAGTGCCCGGCCAAAATGGTCTGACCACTAGAAACTGACCATTACATTTGATTTGGGGCGTTTTTAACGGCATGTACACTGTATGACAATAAAAATATTAAAAAATTAATTAAAAATATAAGGACCCCAATGGCCGGGTCAAGGTGACCTTTGAGGTCATCCTTGGGTCATCCTCTATACATTGTTACTATACCTCATACATATTCATGATCGAGAGCCGAATTCTCACTGGTCCATTCACCGTCACGTGCCAGATGCTATTTTTGCTGTTTACCTCGCGTATTCACGCACAGGGTAAATACGCATGCGCAGTAGTGCGTAGTCGACTGTCGCATCGGGGAACAGTCCCGGCGGGGAAATAGTCCCAACGATCTGTTCCCTGCATCCGGGAACATGCCAGCGGGGAACAGTAGTACGCACGCGCGAACATCGCCTTAGCTAGCTAGCTAGCTAGCTACGTACATACACATGAAAAGATGGCGGCACACGTAAATGTAAATTCGCGTTTTATTTCACAGTGGTTATATTGCAACCTTTCCCCTTGCTTCTTATTGTAATGGCAACTGAATATGTATGAGGTATAGTAAAACAGATATAACATGGTTTATTTCGGGTGGACAGTCGATATTAGCTCCCCTCGGTATTGGAAGTTGAGAAACTAGTTCCCTCGGCTTCGCCTCGGGAACTAGTTTCTCAACTTCCAATACCTCGGGGAGCTAATATCGACTGTCCACCCTCAAACCATGTTATATCTGTATAATACCTAACAGTGCCCGGCCAAAAGGGTCTGACCACTAGAAACTGACCGAATGCAATTGTCCCATATAGGACATGCATTAAATCGAATGTCAAACCAGTAACCGTTACTTGTTTGATATTGAATGTCAAACGTCAAATAAGTAATCAACTTCACGCCGTATAAAACCATCCCATCCCTTCCCTTCTACACTATCCCTACCTTTCTACAGTTGAGTTAAGCCTACGTCAGCGGCGTAGCCAGGACTTTTTCAGTGGGTGGGGGGGGGGGGGCACAGGGGGAATTACTTTGCAGTGGGGGGGCCCAGGGGTTATGGGTTTTTTCCCTTTTCTTTTTCTTTTCTGTTTTTTGGGGCACTATGATGATTTTTCGTGGGGCACCTGGGGGGCCACTGGAAATTTGTGGGGGGACCCCCCCCCCGTAGCTACGCCGCTGGCCTACGTTAACGTTAGGTCTACAAGTTACGCCTGATTTTCTACAAATATGTTCCTAGGTTCAGCTTTCACTTGATTTGTGAATCCTTAAAAATAAAACAAGAAAGATTTTCTTACCTGCTTTGTAAGGAAGGGAAGTGGACGACCGACGGCTCAGGGACGATTCTCAATGACGTTCTAAGCAGCAGTGTGACATGTGTACAGCGAATACGCGCACCACTCACGCGGAGCACCAGCATCATGCCTAACTTTATCGCGCACTTTCTTTTTTTTGTGGAAAATTACCAACTTACTGACTGTTTTTGAGCGGGATAACTTCAGCGGGAAAATGACTAGTCCGTTTAAATCACTGGTCCGTCGCTGATTAATTTCTTTTTCATAACTTAGACTAATCAAAGATAGTCAAAACCATTAATTATGACTAATGCGGTGTAGTCATAACAAATGGCTAGTCAGAAGTTAAATCGCTGACTATTCTTGGTTAGTCTTTGCAATATTAAGATTAGTCCCGCTGAAAATTGATTAGTCATAGACTTGGGACTAGGCAAACTTAGTAATTTTGACGAATTTATAAGCCCAAATGACTAACTAATTTTTACAGTGAACCAATTGCGCCACAGAGACGGGATACACAAACTCGAATACTGTTTGACGTTTCCAAACAACTCCTGTGATACATGACAAAAAACGCGCCTGGGCGGGGGGGGGGGGGGTATTGACGAATTATTAACTAAAAGCTTGCTTGATCTATGTTGTTGGTTTTATAGTATCAATAATTTTACTTTGATCTTAAGAAAAATGAGCTGTTATGTCAAAGCAAAAATGAATTTTCAAAGGTTATTGTGCCTTATTTTTTACAACATGCATTATGATTGGGGAAAAACGAACGTCCCTGGGTGGGCTTGAACCACCAACCTTTCGGTTAACAGCCGAACGCGCTAACCAATTGCGCCACAGAGACGGGATACACAAACTCGAATACTGTTTGACGTTTCCAAACAACTCCTGTGATACATGACAAAAAACGCGCCTGGGCGGGGGAAGGGGTATTGACGAATTATTAACTAAAAGCTTGCTTGATCTATATTGTTGGTTTTATAGTATCAATAATTTTACTTTGATCTTAAGAAAAATGAGCTGTTATGTCAAAACAAAAATGAATTTCCAAAGGTTATTGTGCATTATTTTTTACACCGTTATGATTGGGGAAAAACGAACGTCCCTGGGTGGGCTTGAATCACCAACCTTTCGGTTAACAGCCGAACGCGCTAACCAATTGCGCCACATAGACGGTATACACAAACTCGAATACTGTTTGACGTTTCCAAACACCTCCTGTGATACATAACAAAAAACGCGCCTGGGCGAGGGGGGGGGGAGGTATTGACGAATTAAAGCTTGCTTGATGTATATTGGTGGTTATAGTATCAATAATTTTACTTTGATCTTAAGAAAAATGAGCTGTTATGTCAAAACAAAAATGAATTTCCAAAGGTTATTGTGCATTATTTTTTACAACATGCATTATGATTGGGGAAAAACGAACGTCCCTGGGTGGGCTTGAACCACCAACCTTTCGGTTAACAGCCGAACGCGCTAACCAATTGCGCCACAGAGACGGGATACACAAACTCGAATACTGTTTGACGTTTCCAAACACCTCCTGTGATACATAACAAAAAACGCGCCTGGGCGGGGAGGGGGAGGTATTGACGAATTATTAACTAAAAGCTTGCTTGATGTATATTGTTGGTTATATAGTATCAATAATTTTACTTTGATCTTAAGAAAAATGAGCTGTTATGTCAAAACAAAAATGAATTTCCAAAGGTTATTGTGCATTATTTTTTACACCGTTATGATTGGTGAAAAACGAACGTCCCTGGGTGGGCTTGAACCACCAACCTTTCGGTTAACAGCCGAACGCGCTAACCAATTGCGGGGGGGGGGGGTATTGACGAGTTATTTACTAAAAGCTTGCTTGATGTATATTGGTGGTTAGAGTATCAATAATTTTACTTTGATCTTAAGAAAAATGAGCTGTTATGTCAAAACAAAAATGAATTTCCAAAGGTTATTGTGCATTATTTTTTACACCGTTATGATTGGGGAAAAGCGAACGTCCCTGGGTGGGCTTGAACCACCAACCTTTCGGTTAACAGCCGAACGCGCTAACCAATTGCGCCACAGAGACGGGATACACAAACTCGAATACTGTTTGACGTTTCCAAACACCTCCTGTGATACATAACAAAAAACGCGCCTGGGCGGGGAGGTATTGACGAATTATTAACTAAAAGCTTGCTTGATCTATATTGTTGGTTTTATAGTATCAATAATTTTACTTTGATCTTAAGAAAAATGAGCTGTTATGTCAAAACAAAAATGAATTTCCAAAGGTTATTGTGCATTATTTTTTACACCGTTATGATTGGGGAAAAACGAACGTCCCTGGGTGGGCTTGAACCACCAACCTTTCGGTTAACAGCCGAACGCGCTAACCAATTGCGCCACAGAGACGGGATACACAAACTCAAATACTGTTTGACGTTTCCAAATACCTCCTGCAATACATAACAAAAACCGCGCCTGGGCGGGGGGAGGTATTGACGAATTATTTACTAAAAGCTTGCTTGATCTATATTGTTGGTTTTATAGTATCAATAATTTTACTTTGATCTTAAGAAAAATGAGCTGTTATGTCAAAACAAAAATGAATTTCCAAAGGTTATTGTGCATTATTTTTTACACCGTTATGATTGGGGAAAAGCGAACGTCCCTGGGTGGGCTTGAACCACCAACCTTTCGGTTAACAGCCGAACGCGCTAACCAATTGCGCCACAGAGACGGGATACACAAACTCTAATACTGTTTGACGTTTCCAAACACCTCCTGTGATACATAACAAAAAACGCGCCTGGGCGCGGGTGGGGGAGGTATTGACGAATTATTAACTAAAAGCTTGCTTGATGTATATTGTTGGTTTTATAGTATCAATAATTTTACTTTGATCTTAAGAAAAATGAGCTGTTATGTCAAAACAAAAATGAATTTCCAAAGGTTATTGTGCATTATTTTTTACAACATGCATTATGATTGGTGAAAAACGAACGTCCCTGGGTGGGCTTGAACCACCAACCTTTCGGTTAACAGCCGAACGCGCTAACCAATTGCGCCACAGAGACGGGATACACAAACTCGAATACTGTTTGACGTTTCCAAATACCTCCTGCAATACATAACAAAAACCGCGCCTGGGCGGGAGGTATTGACGAATTATTTACTAAAAGCTTGCTTGTTGTATATTGGTGGTTATAGTATCAATAATTTTACTTTGATCTTAAGAAAAATGAGCTGTTATGTCAAAACAAAAATGAATTTCCAAAGGTTATTGTGCATTATTTTTTACACCGTTATGATTGGGGAAAAGCGAACGTCCCTGGGTGGGCTTGAACCACCAACCTTTCGGTTAACAGCCGAACGCGCTAACCAATTGCGCCACAGAGACGGGATACACAAACTCAAATACTGTTTGACGTTTCCAAACACCTCCTGTGATACATAACAAAAAACGCGCCTGGGCGAGGGAGGTATTGACGAATTATTTACTAAAAGCTTGCTTGATGTATATTGGTGGTTATAGTATCAATAATTTTACTTTGATCTTAAGAAAAATGAGCTGTTATGTCAAAACAAAAATGAATTTCCAAAGGTTATTGTGCATTATTTTTTACACCGTTATGATTGGTGAAAAGCGAACGTCCCTGGGTGGGCTTGAACCACCAACCTTTCGGTTAACAGCCGAACGCGCTAACCAATTGCGCCACAGAGACGGGATACACAAACTCTAATACTGTTTGACGTTTCCAAACACCTCCTGTGATACATAACAAAAAACGCGCCTGGGCGGGGAGGGGGGAGGTATTGACGAATTATTAACTAAAAGCTTGCTTGATCTATATTGTTGGTTTTATAGTATCAATAATTTTACTTTGATCTTAAGAAAAATGAGCTGTTATGTCAAAACAAAAATGAATTTCCAAAGGTTATTGTGCATTATTTTTTACAACATGCATTATGATTGGGGAAAAACGAACGTCCCTGGGTGGGCTTGAACCACCAACCTTTCGGTTAACAGCCGAACGCGCTAACCAATTGCGCCACAGAGACGGGATACACAAACTCGAATACTGTTTGACGTTTCCAAACAACTCCTGTGATACATGACAAAAAACGCGCCTGGGCGGGGGGGGGGGGAGGTATTGACGAATTATTAACTAAAAGCTTGCTTGATCTATATTGTTGGTTTTATAGTATCAATAATTTTACTTTGATCTTAAGAAAAATGAGCTGTTATGTCAAAACAAAAATGAATTTCCAAAGGTTATTGTGCATTATTTTTTACACCGTTATGATTGGGGAAAAACGAACGTCCCTGGGTGGGCTTGAACCACCAACCTTTCGGTTAACAGCCGAACGCGCTAACCAATTGCGCCACAGAGACGGGATACACAAACTCGAATACTGTTTGACGTTTCCAAACAACTCCTGTGATACATGACAAAAAACGCGCCTGGGCGGGGGGGTGTGGGTATTGACGAATTATTAACTAAAAGCTTGCTTGATCTATATTGTTGGTTTTATAGTATCAATAATTTTACTTTGATCTTAAGAAAAATGAGCTGTTATGTCAAAACAAAAATGAATTTCCAAAGGTTATTGTGCATTATTTTTTACAACATGCATTATGATTGGGGAAAAACGAACGTCCCTGGGTGGGCTTGAACCACCAACCTTTCGGTTAACAGCCGAACGCGCTAACCAATTGCGCCACAGAGACGGGATACACAAACTCGAATACTGTTTGACGTTTCCAAATACCTCCTGCAATACATAACAAAAAACGCGCCTGGGCGGGGCAGGTATTGACGAATTATTAACTAAAAGCTTGCTTGATGTATATTGGTGGTTATAGTATCAATAATTTTACTTTGATCTTAAGAGAAAATGAGCTGTTATGTCAAAACAAAATGAATTCCAAAGGTTATTGTGCATTATTTTTTACACCGTTATGATTGGGGAAAAGCGAACGTCCCTGGGTGGGCTTGAACCACCAACCTTTCGGTTAACAGCCGAACGCGCTAACCAATTGCGCCACAGAGACGGGATACACAAACTCTAATACTGTTTGACGTTTCCAAACACCTCCTGTGATACATAACAAAAAACGCGCCTGGGCGGGGGGAGGGGGGAGGTATTGACGAATTATTAACTAAAAGCTTGCTTGATCTATATTGTTGGTTTTATAGTATCAATAATTTTACTTTGATCTTAAGAAAAATGAGCTGTTATGTCAAAACAAAAATGAATTTCCAAAGGTTATTGTGCATTATTTTTTACAACATGCATTATGATTGGGGAAAAACGAACGTCCCTGGGTGGGCTTGAACCACCAACCTTTCGGTTAACAGCCGAACGCGCTAACCAATTGCGCCACAGAGACGGGATACACAAACTCAAATACTGTTTGACGTTTCCAAATACCTCCTGCAATACATAACAAAAACCGCGCCTGGGCGGGAGGTATTGACGAATTATTTACTAAAAGCTTGCTTGATGTATATTGGTGGTTATAGTATCAATAATTTTACTTTGATCTTAAGAAAAATGAGCTGTTATGTCAAAACAAAAATGAATTTCCAAAGGTTATTGTGCATTATTTTTTACAACATGCATTATGATTGGGGAAAAACGAACGTCCCTGGGTGGGCTTGAACCACCAACCTTTCGGTTAACAGCCGAACGCGCTAACCAATTGCGCCACAGAGACGGGATACACAAACTCGAATACTGTTTGACGTTTCCAAACACCTCCTGTGATACATAACAAAAAACGCGCCTGGGCGGGGAGGGGGAGGTATTGACGAATTATTAACTAAAAGCTTGCTTGATGTATATTGTTGGTTATATAGTATCAATAATTTTACTTTGATCTTAAGAAAAATGAGCTGTTATGTCAAAACAAAAATGAATTTCCAAAGGTTATTGTGCATTATTTTTTACACCGTTATGATTGGTGAAAAACGAACGTCCCTGGGTGGGCTTGAACCACCAACCTTTCGGTTAACAGCCGAACGCGCTAACCAATTGCGCCACAGAGACGGGATACACAAACTCAAATACTGTTTGACGTTTCCAAATACCTCCTGCGATACATAACAAAAACCGCGCCTGGGCGGGGGGGGGGGGGAGGTATTGACGAGTTATTTACTAAAAGCTTGCTTGATGTATATTGGTGGTTAGAGTATCAATAATTTTACTTTGATCTTAAGAAAAATGAGCTGTTATGTCAAAACAAAAATGAATTTCCAAAGGTTATTGTGCATTATTTTTTACACCGTTATGATTGGGGAAAAACGAACGTCCCTGGGTGGGCTTGAACCACCAACCTTTCGGTTAACAGCCGAACGCGCTAACCAATTGCGCCACAGAGACGGGATACACAAACTCTAATACTGTTTGACGTTTCCAAACACCTCCTGTGATACATAACAAAAACGCGCCTTGGCGCGGGTGGGGGAGGTATTGACGAATTATTAACTAAAAGCTTGCTTGATCTATATTGTTGGTTTTATAGTATCAATAATTTTACTTTGATCTTAAGAAAAATGAGCTGTTATGTCAAAACAAAAATGAATTTCCAAAGGTTATTGTGCATTATTTTTTACAACATGCATTATGATTGGGGAAAAACGAACGTCCCTGGGTGGGCTTGAACCACCAACCTTTCGGTTAACAGCCGAACGCGCTAACCAATTGCGCCACAGAGACGGGATACACAAACTCAAATACTGTTTGACGTTTCCAAATACCTCCTGCAATACATAACAAAAACCGCGCCTGGGCGGGAGGTATTGACGAGTTATTTACTAAAAGCTTGCTTGATGTATATTGGTGGTTATAGTATCAATAATTTTACTTTGATCTTAAGAAAAATGAGCTGTTATGTCAAAACAAAAATGAATTTCCAAAGGTTATTGTGCCTTATTTTTTACAACATGCATTATGATTGGGGAAAAACGAACGTCCCTGGGTGGGCTTGAACCACCAACCTTTCGGTTAACAGCCGAACGCGCTAACCAATTGCGCCACAGAGACGGGATACACAAACTCGAATACTGTTTGACGTTTCCAAACAACTCCTGTGATACATGACAAAAAACGCGCCTGGGCGAGGGGGGGGGGGGTATTGACGAATTATTAACTAAAAGCTTGCTTGATCTATATTGTTGGTTTTATAGTATCAATAATTTTACTTTGATCTTAAGAAAAATGAGCTGTTATGTCAAAACAAAAATGAATTTCCAAAGGTTATTGTGCATTATTTTTTACACCGTTATGATTGGGGAAAAACGAACGTCCCTGGGTGGGCTTGAACCACCAACCTTTCGGTTAACAGCCGAACGCGCTAACCAATTGCGCCACAGAGACGGGATACACAAACTCGAATACTGTTTGACGTTTCCAAACAACTCCTGTGATACATGACAAAAAACGCGCCTGGGCGGGGGAAGGGGTATTGACGAATTATTAACTAAAAGCTTGCTTGATCTATATTGTTGGTTTTATAGTATCAATAATTTTACTTTGATCTTAAGAAAAATGAGCTGTTATGTCAAAACAAAAATGAATTTCCAAAGGTTATTGTGCATTATTTTTTACAACATGCATTATGATTGGGGAAAAACGAACGTCCCTGGGTGGGCTTGAACCACCAACCTTTCGGTTAACAGCCGAACGCGCTAACCAATTGCGCCACAGAGACGGGATACACAAACTCAAATACTGTTTGACGTTTCCAAATACCTCCTGCAATACATAACAAAAACCGCGCCTGGGCGGGGGGGGGGGGAGGTATTGACGAATTATTTACTAAAAGCTTGCTTGATGTATATTGGTGGTTATAGTATCAATAATTTTACTTTGATCTTAAGAAAAATGAGCTGTTATGTCAAAACAAAAATGAATTTCCAAAGGTTATTGTGCATTATTATTACACCGTTATGATTGGGGAATAACGAACGTCCCTGGGTGGGCTTGAACCACCAACCTTTCGGTTAACAGCCGAACGCGCTAACCAATTGCGCCACAGAGACGGGATACACAAACTCTAATACTGTTTGACGTTTCCAAACACCTCCTGTGATACATAACAAAAAACGCGCCTGGGCGGGGAGGGGGGAGGTATTGACGAATTATTAACTAAAAGCTTGCTTGATCTATATTGTTGGTTTTATAGTATCAATAATTTTACTTTGATCTTAAGAAAAATGAGCTGTTATGTCAAAACAAAAATGAATTTCCAGAGGTTATTGTGCATTATTTTTTACAACATGGATTGGGAAAAACGAACGTCCCTGGGTGGGCTTGAACCACCAACCTTTCGGTTAACAGCCGAACGCGCTAACCAATTGCGCCACAGAGACGGGATACACAAACTCAAATACTGTTTGACGTTTCCAAATACCTCCTGCAATACATAACAAAAACCGCGCCTGGGCGGGGGGGGGGGGGAGGTATTGACGAATTATTTACTAAAAGCTTGCTTGATGTATATTGGTGGTTATAGTATCAATAATTTTACTTTGATCTTAAGAAAAATGAGCTGTTATGTCAAAACAAAAATGAATTTCCAAAGGTTATTGTGCATTATTTTTTACAACATGCATTATGATTGGGGAAAAACGAACGTCCCTGGGTGGGCTTGAACCACCAACCTTTCGGTTAACAGCCGAA
>CM055827.1:412573-600073 GCA_029582265.1 Zoroaster sp. YZ-2022 | reverse complement strand
TGTTACATGTTTTTAGTCAAATATAACCTACCTTCCAAAGCGAAGGCTATTCGATTTTGAGTTTAATTTGAAACAAATTAAGTAAAAGTCTATAAATATCGGAATTTTGGTAGCCTGTCACACACTCTAGAAATGTTAGCTAGCCTTTACTTTATGTTTATTATGAGGTTTAATGGTCATGAGGAATACAAATTTAGTAAAAAGAGGGATACACGGAAAAGTGCATGGTAAATTTACATGCTTGATGATCAAAAGGGAGCACATTCCCCCTTTGTACCCTTTCACTACTGCCAAGGCAAACGGCATACATTATAGGTGATTAATTAAACGACAGGCGCGTTTGAGTGTTTTGACCGACTGTGGAAACGCAGATTCGTCCCCGTGATAAGTGAAGTTGGTCACGCAAGACAATCTCGTTGAGTTACACCCACTTGCATTTGTGGTCAGTTAACGTTGTTTTTCTTGATCACTGATGTCCCATTGGTTCATGGATGAAATCCATCGGCTGAATCCCGTCTTGATTATTGCTTTTCTTTTACTTCTCGTTGGTTGATGTTATAGATAAAAACGATCACTAAACCTGGTTTGAAGGTAATCCAATTCCAATGTCTCTTGAATAAAATGTCAGCGTGCCAATTTCCTGATTTGTTTAATCTTTGCAAACTCTCAATATGACCAACAGTAAAATTGATGTATAGCATACTTGTACGGTTTATGACACAAAATTGAAGTATTTCCAATGGTGCTATGGCGTGTACAACTCGACCTCAAAAACAGCATCGGTTCGGTCACGTGATTTTATATGGAAGAAAATCAAGATGGCTACATTGTTATAAATGTCTATAGAGTTGATCTTATCCTGAATGTCCACACATGTCTCATGAACGTTGTTGACTTACGGTAGTTGCAGCTGATGTCCGTGGAGCTAATTGTTGTCTATTGGTTGCACAAATCTTGTCAATGTCTACCGATTGTTTCATAAATATTTAGACAATGTGAACAGCGAATCATCATGTTAAGGAGTGCCCTGGTCGAAAGATTAGGGGGTATATTTTAAAGGAACTTGGTAATTTTATGTTTAACAAACGGGTTTTCAGGACGGCAGTTTTTTGTAAATTCGACAAAACAATTCTTTTCCCTTTATAGATGAACGCACTTATCATGGTGCATGATATTTGCTCTGTGTGTGTACCAACTTTACATTCAGTAAGTTTAAACTCTTCCTAATATCATTAAATATTTCAGGCAGTAATTATCCATTTCTCAAAACCAGTACCCAAAATGGACATGCAAAGTTTGTCTGACCATAAAATACACTGGATATTTTTATACTGTCATTACCTCCTACATCCTGTTCTAATACTTAAATCATCAACGTTTTCGAGTTGCTCAGTAGGATAGGAGTATACGTACTCGCTTTGTATAGACGTGAATCACGTTGGATTCTACATGTGGCAACATTATTATAATTGTTATAAGTTTATTTTAATACTATATTGAATTTCAAGATTAATTTACAAGCCTTTCGCAATATACCGGTAGTAATTTACGGCGCTGTGGATGATGTTTTTAAAAGGAAAGGAGAGGGTGCAATGATCATTTTTGTGTGTATAACAAATTCGCATCCGGATAATACAATGTTTATGTGATGAGTCAAAATTATTAACCAGGGTTTACGCGGATAGTACTAGGTTGATATGATCAGTCAAAATTATAAACCAGGATTTACGCGGATAATACAAAGTTTATATGATGCGTCAAATTGTAAACTAGGGTTTACGTTAAGTGGGTAACCTATGAAGAAATTAGTTCACACTTATGTGAATGATACTGGTAACATGCTATGGACATTTTGCCGGATTAATGACGAAATTCTGATGGCAGTGCTCAAGCCAAAACACTCGTTTTTCAACATATTCCAAGGTATATTGCCTTGGGGTCCTTTCTGGCAAGGTGATAATCTGTTTGTCTGTTGAAGATATGAAGGGCAGTTTTCTCTTTAGCAAGATTTCTAAAAGCTTGTTGGCGACGAGCAATTGATTATAACATTGTGACTACTCTCCTACTCAGCCCAAGAAGGTTGGTCTCTAGAATCAGTGGCTGCTTTCAGGATTAGGTCGATGTTTACCCAACGGTCGTTGTAAAATTTTCAATCAAATAAGTGTTGTTGAACACAGATTGGCTGTGCAGAAAACATTTGGTTGTATACTCTGTGTATGCCTATATATGGCTTGTATGAATACACACTAGCAGTGCTAGGAAGGGTGCAGAATACATTTGGTTGTATACTCTGTGTATGCCTATATATGGCTTGTATGAATACACACTAGCAGTGCTAGGAAATGCTAGTACAAGCATTTTGTAAGCATCAAGTAAATTTCACATTTCAATTCGAATATCTAATTATTTTGAATTACCAAGTCCAATAACTTACCTTTAAATTTACCTTTAAATGATATAACTATTACTATTACTATAAAGACTTGATAGTTATTATTTTTAAAATCAGACAACTATAGACGTAGAGAAAAAAATACAAAATAGTAGTTATTGGCCTTACGCTTCGAACCTAGCAGGTTTTTTCTCAAAGGCATTTTGCCTTTTGTCCTGTAAAGAGAGATTCTTGCATTAAAATGTTTGATATACATGTAGGCTAGACGGTGAAGATAAGTAGCACAACACGGAGGGCAGAGTTAACTTTGTTCTTTTACTCAACACATAGTATATAGACATAATTATGGCTAGCATACAGTGGTTTGTGCCCCTAAAAACCCCAGCGGCAAATCTTTAGAAAACGTACATTATTAAGTTATATTTTGTTATGTTCCGATAGTGTGGCCTTTTTTTTGGTCGTGTGTGCTCCCGGCCCCAAAGCTCTTGAACAGACCGCTGGTGCTGTGACTTTCTTGGTTTGGTACTAGGCCTATGTGATTTGCATGCGCACCGCGATAAGGTTATTGTACTTTAAATACATATATATGAATTGAACAGAATTCCAAGTGACTGAAAAACCTAAACAATGTACGGAATACATCTATCACAACTTCTAAGTTCCCCCTAATATTTTTTAGAATATCTCAACAAGTATTGCATGAATTTTAAAAATTCAAAAAGCAAATGACATAATGACATGTTCTACACAGCTCGTAATGAAAATGGTTGAAATTCAATCATGAATGCACAATTGACAGTGATTTGAATGAAAATTCAGCTGAAAAAGCAGTACAAAGCATTGCAGTACAGTACAAAGCATTGCTTCAAGGGCATGTTACACATGTAGTTTTCTGTAAAAACTCATTCATCAATAACAATGGTATTGATGGCTGTTTTCTGTAAGAACTCAGTTATGGAGAATAATGGAGGACCAATTCCATATTAAACTCTTGCTCTACCCTTCTAAAACAATAGACATGTATGTTGCATGTTGCTCTTTGAATATTCTTTTCTTATTATGAAACAGCCATCAATACCATTGTTATTGATGCATGAGTTCTTACAGAAAACTACATGTGTAACATGCCATTGAAGCAATGCTTTATACTGTAACTTTTTTTTCAGCTGAATTTTCATTCAAATCACTGTCAATTGTGCATGCATGATTGAATTTCAACCATTTCATTACGAGCTGTGTAGAACATGTCATTTTGTCATTTGCTTTTTGAATTTTTAAAATTCATGCAATACTTGTTGAGATATTCTAAAAAATATTAAGGGGAACTTAGAAGTTGTGATGGGTGTATATCTACCATGCATAATTACACATGTATAGTAATGCTGTTTAAATGGCTACATTAAGTCCCGCCAGACACTATGTCACTATGCATGATTGACTGTACTACCTAATAGGTACCTATTATAACCTACTAATGTTGTACCATCAAAACTTAAATAATGTTGCATTTCGGAAGGTCCATTTTGATTGTAAGTGTTTAAAAGAAGAGTCCAGCTAATAGCTCTGAAAGCAAGAGATGATATCATTGACAATGTCTCCTGCCCCAATTAACCACGGATGGGTCGACAGAAAAAACTTGTGATGTTCTGACTGGTACATTGAAGCAATGAGTCGCCATGTTGCTACTCCCTTAAACTATACATTGAAATGCTAAACAGGAATATAATAATGGCCTCTTTATTGTATAAGCATTTATTTTGTGTTACTTGTACCAATATGCCTTCACTTATTTATGAGGCACCAATAAATAAATAAGTGAAGACCCTCTACCCAGTCATTAGGCACCAACGATTCGACACTCTACCCAGTCATTAGAAACCAACGGGCTGACACTCTACTCAGTCATTAGGCACCAACGAGCCGACACTCTACTCAGTCATTAGGCACCAATAGGCCGACTCTCTACCCAGTCATTAGACACCAACAAGCCGACTCCCTACCCAGTCATTAGACACCAACAAGCCGACTCTCTACCCAGTCATTAAGCACCAATAGGCCGACTCTCTACCCAGTCATTAGACACCAATAGGCCGACTCTCTACCCAGTCATTAGGCACCAATAGGCTGACTCTCTACCCAGTCATTAGACACCAATAGGCCGACTCTCTACCCAGTCATTACACACCAACAAGCCGACTCCCTACCCAGTCATTAGACACCAACAAGCCGACTCTACCCAGTCATTAGACACCAATAGGCCGACTCTCTACCCAGTCATTAAGCACCAATAGGTATCTACATGACCTAACCCAAGCCGGTAGGACTTTTGTTTCCGATACGTGGACGGGACCAGATACAAGACCAGCAGCAAAGATCAAGACTATAATACGTGGGATCGTATAATGTGTTATAACAGTAAAGAAGAAACGGCCTATATGCAATAATAAAGATATATATATATATATATATATATATATATATATATATATATATATATATATATATATATATATATATATATATATATATATATATATATATATATATATATATATACTTGTAGTAAAACTAGTGGAACGCTGGTAGTTGTAACTCCGAGTTTCACGCGTTATGCGATCATCAGACAACTCAGACAAGTTGTCTGATGATCGCATAACGCGTGAAACTCGGAGTTACAACTACCAGCGTTCCACTAGTTTTACTACAAGTATATTACGCTCTGTCTAAGTGGCATTGAGCACTCTACTTCAAGATAGACCGCTACATTTAAGCATATATATATATATATATACATATATACATATATATATATATATATATATATATACATACATACATATATACTTTACATTACTGCAATGTGATATAACTAGTCAGGGGAAAATCAAGGATCTCGAAAAGGGGGGGTGGGGTGCTCACACTGCAAAAAAAGGGGCACCAAACAACGTATGGTAAATTTACATTCACGACGATTCAAAAGGGCTGAATATTTCCCCCTTTGTCACACCCTCGATTCGTCAATGGTATAACTTCATGCAGGCTATCTGCAATGTTATGTTTGTTGCTTGCCCCGTTCCCACTATCACGATTCGCGCCACGATTGAAATCGTGGTCTTAATCGTGGAGTAATCGTGGTGATCCTATCAGATCTTATCAGATCTTGAGGTCAGTCGTGGCAATCGTGTTGATCGTAGAACATGTTTGGACGGTTCAAAAATTTTCTACGATCAACACGATTAATTTTTAATCGTGATCATCGCATGAGATCGTATTGGATCGTAACAAAGCGCGACAGATCGCATCTAATAGTGCTTCGAAATCGTGGTGATCGGGATCAACCTTGGACAAGACAAACACCACGCTCTGTTGAGATGCGCTGCGATCTCCCACGATCTGTCACGATCTGTTACGCTCTGTCGGGTACCATCACTCACGACCGGACATGATTGACTCACGATTTGATACGAGTTGATACGAGTAGATGCGAGTAGATGCGAGTAGATACGATTAGTAACGCTTTTTCACGGGCGCTCACGATCTGTTACGAGTTCTCGCGACCATATATATACCGGACAAGATTGATTGAGCTTCATTCATCGATCTACACTTGAAGAGAGCACATTTGTTTGGTCAATGATTGTAGGTTGTAGTCTTCACTCTGTAGAAGTTCAAGAAACAATGAAGTCCATGGTCAGTCGGGCTGTATATGTACCCGTCGGGGTTCAATCGTGGCTCAAATCGTGATCACTCTCCATCCCGATCGTGAAAGACATCGCCACCACAATCGTATCCGATCGCAAAAGAGCGCATCGGTTCGTGATGATCGTATCGGAACGTATCCGAACGTATCTGCACGTATCGGATCGTCCAAAATCGGGGACCCCGATCGTGATGATCGTGTCAGATCGGGACACAATCGTGGACTCAATCGGGACAATCCTATCGGAACGTATCTGATCGTATCTGAACGGGAGACCAGATCGTGACAGATCGTGTCATCTGAAATTGACCAATCGTGCCTATATCGCATCCAAGCGCACCAAATCGTACCACAACGTATCGACTCGCATCAACTCGCATCCAAACGTGAAATTTCAGAAAAGGAAACAAAAATTCCACGATCAGCTACGAATGGCCAATCGTGGCGTTTGTAACGGATCGCACGACAGTGGGAACATGCTAGGTTCCCACTGTTAGGTTCCCATTAATCGTGTTGATCGTAGAAAATTTTTGAACCGTCCAAACATGTTCTACGATCAACACGATTGACCTCAAGATCTGATAAGATCTGATAGGATCACCACGATTACTCCACGACCACGATTTCAATCGTGGCGCGAATCGTGATAGTGGGAACGGGGCATTACTGTAACGCGAATGTCATACCATGGCCAGGATTGAAACTGGTCTTATTGAGTTTGTAAACAATACGTAAACTAGAGGTCGCAGGTTCGAGTCCCTTGCCGAGGGGATTGTTAATAATCATCGATATGTGAGCTGCAAACTAACTTCACAGGAGTGATTTGTTTTGTTTTACAATTCTCTCATCGGTCATCGACGGCTGAAATGAATCTAAGAGAACTAATGGAAGCATTAGCTGTGATTATAGCAGACATTAAATTTGGATGTTACACGACAGGTCTTCAACTTCTGACATTTGGCATGAAGACATTGTAACACGGCGGACAATAATGGAGTTAGGTCCATTAGTGTAAGCATAATACCACCAGCATTTCCGTTCATTTCTTATGTTGACATAAACCATGGAGGATACGTACAAGACAAAGGAGATGTAATGTTGTAGAATTCAACATTGGACATTATGTTGTGGGAGTTAGAATTTTGTGTATGCGGTGCAAGTTTAATACCTAGGCTAAATACTTCAGGGCCGTGGCAAAGGCATAATATTTGGGGTGTAGAAGCTGTAAGAGGGGAGGTAGAAGTGAGAAATGTTGATGGGGGTAGACGTGAACAATACCCCCCCCCAATTTTTTTTTTTAAATGGCTAGATTTGTGGACTTATTTGCCGGCTGAGGCTTGATTTTGACGACTGAGGCTCGATTTGCGGACTGAGAATCGATAGTGGAGGTGGGGGTCCCATGCACCCACACCCACCCACATCCATCCACACCCATCCACACCCTCCCCACCCAACCCATCAGACAGTTTGTGGGAAATGTTGCAATCGGATATGATTACCAATGTTGTACCATACCTTAATCAATACCACATCTGTCTTTAGGGCAGTTCTGTTTTCATGTCTAACTTAGACATTCTCTTAGTGATGAGAAATGTTCGGAAAGCCGGCGAAATGACGTAGACGAATTACACACTACCAAGCCTGGCAAATTGCTACTTGAACAGATTCCCAATGCTGACGTTCTTTTTAGTCCAAGCTTCTCATTCGGTGTCTTATTCTGCTTTGTTGAACACATCGCTCAGATATTAATTCATGCTTATAGCACTGCATCCGTTAAAGATGTCTTTGGCAGCGTAATACGCATAGCGTGTTGCTGTCACGTAGCACGGGGAAAGGTGCTAAACTGTTTGGTTTTGTGACAGTTGTAGATATACCGGAATAATCATGGGAAGTTCAGTGGGGGAAAACAGTCCAGAAGGGAGGGTAGGACAGTGTGAAATGGAAGTTAAATGGGGACTTAATAGAACCATCATCCACGTTAACCCCGGGAATCATGTTCAAGGGTGCGTGCAACCAGAGCCGTAGCGTTAACCTTGGGGGTGGAAGCAATCGGCGGCATCAGGCTTAACACCTGCTGGACGAGGGGGGGGGGGGGGGGAGTCGTGACAATTTTAAGGGAAGGGGGGGTTTAGGTAGAATTAAGAAGAAATTTCGTCGAACGGGGGTGGGGGGGGGGGTGAGGGAAGCCGTTATAAATTTACGCCCGAAATCACAAACATCAGCCTATTTCGATGGCTTGATTTGGCGGTTTATTTGAAAATAAATGTGAGGGTGGGTTTAGCTCCACTCCACTTTGGCTAAGGCCCTGTGTTTAACAGTGGTATTCTGCAGTAGTCTTTCCTTTACTAGGCCCTGGGCCCTGTGTTTAACATTGGTATTCTACAGTAGTCTTTCCTTTACTATAATTCATGTAAAAAATACAAAAATGACACATGAAAAGTTAATCTTATTAGGCCTACGGTGTGTCGTTTACAAGTACATTTTCGAAATTTATTCACAAATACGAATTTCGCCATTACTCCATCTTACGTGGAATATGCGTTAATTTGATATGCTGCCTAATTTGTATCTATACAGTAAAGAATAGTTAGAGAAATGAATTGTCCTTACTTTCTAAAACAATCTCAGTCGGTAATATTTCAAAGGATGTTTGATACTATTATCAATTTAACATCATCCAAGTTTTTTTAGTTTTAAGAAATGGTAGACAAATTCTTTAATTGCAAAGAAGAAAACAGAATTCCATTAATATCTCAGTGTGCTTATAGTTTTAAAAAATTTGGAATTTGACTAAATTATGATACTTTTATTTGGATATGAGAGGCTGTTAGACAGTTACTTTTCACCTTCATTTGGTTCATTTATTTATTTTTTAAATTTTTTGTTTTAATATTCCGCAAAACAAGTGAAAAACTCAACTTAAAAGGTGATTATAATGACGTTGTTTTAAGTTTCAGATACTTTATACTTTATTCATCAGCTTTGTTGACTTACTGCCATCAATGATAATAATCTAACATGCATATAAATCAGGCTGGATTGTGATAATTGTGTACACTGAACAAATACTGGACACATGCACTTAAAGGGTCAACATCATCACGGTCAGAGTAGACTTTCAAGAAGGCATAGAATTGGTGTCCTAGTTTAAGATGAACACAGTGACTGCAAATTACTGCCTCATTTATGCAGCATTAATGGGTATATAATCTTATCATTTTGAGTATTATTTTTTTTCAGTCACTGAGTTAATCTAAAACTAGCACTCCGATTCCATGCCCTGTTGATTGTGACGATATTGTCCCTTTAATGTTTATTTAGCATTTCTTTGAAGAGAAAAGTAGAAATATTTGGCATTTTGTCCCGGCATGATAAACGACATTATATAAATCACTCAAAGGGCCTAATGTTTATGAAATAGCAATTATTGAAATCATAATATACAACTGAGAATATCTATGTAAATCTTTGTGTGCTCTTTAGTTTTTGGTGCTTTGTAAATTTTGTAAAATGTTCTTTTTGCTTCTTTGCTTCTATTTGTTGTCTTTCTTGCTTTTATTGTATATGTTTTGTTGAGGTCAAATAAATATACAAATCATAATAATAATAATAAAACTTTGAATATTCATGAGAAAATATGTGATGTTATATAAGGAATATATTTAACGTCAGTTTGTGCATAGCAAATATTGAATTCTTTCACTCATTTATCTTGTTGTGCTTTTTTGTTAACTGTGTTTTTTCCATTCAGTAAACACACTCATGTTACCAATAATTTTAGGTTTAGGGTTTTGTTTTGTCACTTTTAGTGCGTTCCTTTATGATCTCACAATACAGCGCCCCCATGAACCAAAGATTAGCATAATTAAACCGTACACTCATTCTTCACTGTGGGTGATTTTGAGCTTGCTACAATCAATGATATGGGTATACTCTTAGTAACAAAAACTGAGATTAACAAAATGTCGTGTTTTCATTTTATATTCTCCTGAGGTGGATTAGGCATAATAATCATGCAGGGGATTAAGATAATGTTATGTTTACATTCTATACTCTCCAGAGGAGGATTAGGCATAATAATCATGTATGGGATTAAGATAATGTCATGTTTACATTCCATACTCTACAGAGGAGGATTAAGCATAATAATCATGCATGGGATTAAGATAATGTCATGTTTACATTCCATACTCTACAGAGGAGGCCTTAGGCATAATAATCATGCATGGGATTAAGATAATGTCATGTTTACATTCTATATTCTACAGAGTACACTCTACAGAGGAGGGGGTCATGCCTATGTTCCCTCAGCCCTATGTTCCCTCAGCCTTATGTTCCCTCAATGCCTGAGGGAACATAGGGTCTATTTTGGGATGGGAGAACATAGGGCTGAGGGAACATAGGGCTGAGGGAACATAGGGTCTATTTTGGGATGAGGGAACATAGGGCTGAGGGAACATAGGGTCTATTTTGGGATGAGGGAACATAGGGCTGAGGGAACATAGGGTCTATTTTGGGATGAGGGAACATAGGGCTGAGGGAACATAGGGCTGAGGGAACATAAGGCTGAGGGAACTTGAGTACGGTCCCCAGAGGAGGATTAAGCATAATAATCGTGCATGGGATGAAGATAATGTCATGTTTACATTCTGTACTCTCCAGAGGAGGATTAAGCATAATAATCATGCATGGGATTAAGATAATGTCATGTTTACATTCCATACTCTACAGAGGAGGATTAAGCATAATAATCGTGCATGGGATTAAGATAATGTCATGTTTACATTCCATACTCTACAGAGGAGGATTAAGCATAATAATCATGCATGGGATTAAGATAATGTCATGTTTACATTCCATACTCTACAGAGGAGGATTAAGCATAATAATCATGCATGGGATTAAGATAATGTCATATTTACATTCTATACTCTACAGAGTATACTCTACAGAGGAGGATTAGGCATAATAATCATGCATGGGATGAAGATAATGTCATGTTTACATTCTGTACTCTCCAGAGGAGGATTAGGCATAATAATCATGCATGGGATTAAGATAATGTCATATTTACATTCTATACTCTACAGAGTATACTCTACAGAGGAGGATTAGGCATAATAATCATGCATGGGATTAAGATAATGTCATGTTTACATTCTATACTCTACAGAGTATACTCTACAGAGGAGGATTAGGCGTAATAATCATGCAGGGGATTAAGATAATGTCATGTTTACATTCTATACTCTACAGAGTATACTCTACAGAGGAGGATTAGGCATAATAATCATGCATGGGATTAAGATAATGTCATGTTTACATTCTATACTCTACAGAGGAGGATTAGGCATAATAATCATGCATGGGATTAAGATAATGTCATGTTTACATTCTATACTCTACAGAGGAGGCCTTAGGCATAATAATCATGCATGGGATTAAGATAATGTCATGTTTACATTCTATACTCTACAGAGGAGGATTAGGCATAATAATCATGCATGGGATTAAGATAATGTCATGTTTACATTCTATACTCTACAGAGGAGGATTAGGCATAATAATCATGCATGGGATTAAGATAATGTCATGTTTACATTCCATACTCTACAGAGGAGGATTAAGCATAATAATCATGCATGGGATTAAGATAATGTCATGTTTACATTCCATACTCTACAGAGGAGGCCTTAGGCATAATAATCATGCATGGGATTAAGATAATGTCATGTTTACATTCCATACTCTACAGAGGAGGCCTTAGGCATAATAATCATGCATGGGATTAAGATAATGCCATGTTTACATTCTATACTCTACAGAGGAGGATTAAGCATAATAATCATGCATGGGATTAAGATAATGTCATGTTTACATTCCATACTCTACAGAGGAGGCCTTAGGCATAATAATCATGCATGGGATTAAGATAATAAGGCCTATATAGGCCTCATGATGCATTTTCTTTTCATGGGCCCTAAAGCATTCACGCAACGTTTTGTATTTATTTGGGACTGAATGAACACGACATGTTCTTCAATAGAGGGCGCTGATCATCTTGTCAGACCATGCAGAACCAAGCAGAACGATTTGAAATAACTATGGATTTTGAACAACTGAATAAATACGTTTTGAAGCTTAATACATTATATAGTGGAAAAATAATCTAAGACAGGTTTTCGGTAACACATGTAACAAGGACCAACAAAGTTTCTGGCATAGCTAACAAGGACCAACAAAGTATCTGGCGTAGCTAACAAGGACCAACAAAGGGCGTAGCTAACAAGGACCAATAATGTTTCTGGCGTAGCGAACAAGGACCAACAACTTATCTGGCGTAGCTACCAAGGACCAACAATGTATCTGGCGTAGCTAACAAGGACCAACAATGTATCTGGCGTAGCTAACAAGGACCAACAAAGTATCTGGCGTAGCTAACAAGGACCAACAATGTATCTGGCGTAGCTAACAAGGACCAACAAAGTATGCAAATGACACTTACAGATAAGATTGCGGAAACGTCATAACAAATCTAATTAAAAAAGAAAAGTGAAGCACCGCTGTATTGTTCTTCAAGTTATAATCAAGTATTGACAGTCAGTTCTAATGCACTTAACAAATATGTACTTACAAACTCCTCCTCCTTCCAAAATCATTTTTTGATGTTGAGTGAGACCGTCTGCCATCGTTGGTGTCAATGTTCCAAACACTATAGAAATATAGAAAGAGTAAAGGATTGAATTTATTGCATTCAATAATCTCATTTATTATTTTCAAAGGTAAAAATCACAAAGCACATAAAAATTCAATAAAAATATCACAGTACAACAGACCGAAAAATCAAAGCTTCAAATCACATTGATCATTAATGTTTAAATGTCTATTCTCATCCCAGGTGTCGCAGCAAACGCAAATACTGGAAACAAATTGGTCACACGGAAATATTGTTGAGAACGAGAACTGCATTAATTTGCTCTGAAAAGAGACCAATGCACACAAAGGTGTAACAAAAATGACGAGATGTAACTATGACAACGTGCTGGTATTTTACACGTTGATATAATTGTTTGGTGGAGCGACAATAACCTTCAGGCTGCATGTTAAGGTATTGGTCAGCAGTGGAGTGACAAAGGCTCAACAAAACCAAATACCTAGCTAACGAAATCCATATCCATTAAAAGAACAAAGATAATGGACAACTATCCTCACGCTCCCTCAAATAACGCCCACTTTCTCAGCGAACGTGGAAGATTTGCTGAAGGAGAATGTTCACAAGAGGGCAGTATGTATGAACCGCGTGTAAGTTTGTATTCTGCTACCGTCAAGATTATTCGCATCAGAATGAATGTGAGATCGTATTTATTTGATTATTAGTTGAGGTTTCAGTGAAGTTGAGTAAGATTTCAAAATCATTTAAAATATGAGTCTTATGCAAAGAAATAACAATTAAAGGCTGATTAATCTGGGCCGCTTAACATTTCAGCAAAAGTCACAGGCCTACCAATCCAATGGTTGTATAATTGGCCTGACAATAATCGGCTATTGTCAGCCCGCTGGAGGTGTTTGGTTCGGCAAGTGTGAGACGGCATATTTCTTTTCCTAATTTTACACAAACTACTGGTATTGGTGAATCCCCTATGACTGACCCTGTTTATACCAATACGGCCCATTAAAACCAATCACCTGATGAAGCAGCATCCATTTTAACCTAACTATGAATGACCTATTGAAGTCGACTTTTCTCTTTTTAGAAGCAAACCTTGTCTGAATTATAGTAATTCGCGGCTGTGAATGATTATGTTTTAGGAAAGTTAAGGTCAAAATCCATTTTAGTATACGAATGCGTATGGGCCAGTATACAATGGAAAGACTTAATAATAATGACAACTAATGATTCTATGACATCGCCAACTATATCACGATGTGATGCTCAATGCGTTTTACTAATAATAATTATTAGCATCCCTGTCTTACGGCTACCTTAAGTCATTCCTGGATCATTTTCAACTTCCTGGGAAGTATACAACCCGGCAGCCTGTCAGGCTAATCAGCTAATCAACCACATTTACCGTTTACCAGTTATACTCAAAGAGAAGTAAATCATGATTAAGTGGCTTGCTCACTTAATCGAACCCATACTTTGATAATTATTTTTGCAAAGAAAAAAACAAAATCTCGATCCGGAATCATGTATGAGTTGTGATAATGAAATACATGTAGCCGAGCGTCGTTCAATTTAAATTTGTCGAAACATCAGACGCAATAATCATTAGCCATATCTTTTATAACTGGACTTGTTTAATCTTCAAATACAAATCCAGTGTTTCTGGGTGTGCTTTAATAGGCCTATATAAAAACCAGATATATATATATATATATATATATATATATATATATATATATATATATATATATATATATATAGTATATCTATATATATATATATATATATATCTACTTACAAGTAGCGGTCAATCTTGAAGTAGAGTGCTCAATGCCACATAGACAGAGCGTAATATACTTGTAGTAACACTAGGGGAACGCTGGTAGTTGTAACTCCGAGTTTCACGCGTTATGCGATCATCAGTTGTCTGATGATCGCATAACGCGTGAAACTCGGAGTTACAACTACCAGCGTTCCACTAGTTTTACTACAAGTATATATATATATATATATATATATGGAATGTTCTTTTATGAAGTATAGGACGGATATCTGGACGGCATACGCGTACAATATGATCGTCGAAAGATTTCAAACAGTAAATACTGTAAGAGAATGAAAGAGGGAATTTGTAATGGGATCGATATCCATGGGCGGATCCAGAACATTTTTTAGGGGGGGGGGCTGAGAATCAAAAACAATTATTTTTCAGTACTACAAAAATTACAATGAAATAATCAAAGGGAGAGAAAAACAAAGCACACTGTGGGAATGGGAGTGCGTTCTCCTCTCCCCTCCCTCCCCTCTCTCTCTTTCTCTCTTTTTTTAAAATTATTTATTTATTTATTTATTTATTTTGTTTTTACGATTTTAGGGGGGGGGGGCTACAGTCCCCTTAGCCCCCCCTGGATCCGCCAATGATATCATTATACCGTATTTGATAAGTGTTGGCGAACCACGACTCAACAAGACATTTGGATTTATTATTAGAATATTATTATTGTTATGATGTTGTTGGTTGATTTGTATATTTTTTTTATCAGTAACGATATCGCACTCACCCCGGCATCCCGATTAAGCTGTGATGAAAACGCCGACATGGGTTTCGGATGTATTGATAATATTGGGCACTGATGTCCCAAGTTCTTTGTTTAGTGTTAAGAAAATTATGATATATTAAAATAAGCTGAAAATGCGCATAATTTGTAGTCATTGTATACAAAAGTTGCATTGTGTCCTTAGGCGTCCAAGTAGTACTAACTCGTCCAAACGTAATTTTAGGCAAGACCCGATCGACAGGACGGATGGGTAGATGAGACTGTGAGTGGGAGTTTTTTTTAGGACAGTAGGTGGCAGGATAGGAGACCGTGATGAGGTGTTTGTTATTGTTCGAAATTGACATTATTGTTTGCAGTATTATCTGTACAGATATTACTACAATAGTACAAAATTACAATGAAGTGTTCAATGAAAACGAACACTGGGGTTTCGGCTACATGTATATTGATAATTATTGGGACACTGAGTTCTTTGTGTAGTATTTACGATATATTGAAATAAACTTAAAACGCATGAACTGTAATTGTTTGTCCCCCAGACGTTTGAGACAATTTGTATGTGGATAAATGCAAAGGATGTAACGAATCAAGTTAATGCCCTTCCATTAAATGTGTGCAACGATTCTCAAATGATTCAAACATATGAAAACAAAGAACATCGTATTGTAGAATCATGGTAGAATCAACCCATATGTGTACAAACCCTGTAGCTTGCGCTGTGTACAAACATTACGTCGTCACGTAATCCTACCAACGTGTACAGTCCCTATGGAAAATTCCTTTTCTACAAAACCAACACCGACAAGAGTTGAATGACAACAGAACGTGCACTATTTTTTTTATTGCTATCGTGATAAAGGGTGAGAAAGGATGGTACCACATTCTACCCATAGTTGGTAAATTCGAGCAATAACATTTCGAAGTTTATATTGACTACATCATAACCTTCGCAGATTAGACTAAAATGTTTAGGGAAATAATATTTATTGACGTAATGATGACGTATTTGGTTATAGAAACTAAGTCACATTATGGGCTTTCATATGGTGCATGTTTTGTTTTTATGCGAAAATGCCAAGTGCTTATATGACAGCTCGTAGGTCGAGTTTTATTTAGGTCGAGTTTTCACAAAGGTCGAGATGTCTTATTCCCCGCAGGGTCACATTATTTGTTTAGGTCGACTTGTCCGTTCTCGCCAATCTATACGTCCCGCAGATTAGACTAAAATGTTAATAAAATAATATTTACTGACGTAATGATGAGGTAATTGGTTCTACAAACTGAGTCACATTACGAGCTTTCATGGTGCATGTTTTGTATTTATCTGAAAATGCGAAAGGCTTGAGCGCTGTCGTGGATCCTAATTCGTGTCGAGTCGTCACAAGGGTCGAGACGTCTTACCCCCCGCAGCGTCACAGTAAAATATGAATAACATGATATTTACTGACGTTTTGATGACGTACTTTGTTTTAGGCACTAATTCACTGACGATGCTCAGTATGACATTATCCATCGACAACTTTCACGTGTTAAACCTATGGGGTTTTGGCGGAAACAAGAAGAAAAATAATCGAACGAAAACAATAGGGTTTCGGCGACCAGGCCGAAACCCTAATAAACCCAAGTGTCTGGATTTTTGATTTTTATATACTCGGGGAATGGGAAATTTAAATGTACAAATCTCCAGGTTTTGTTCCTGTTACTCTTTAAGGATAATTGTAAGGTGCATGATTAGCTATGAAATATTTCAGAGTGTACTACTTACGATAAGCTAAGATTCACCGAGTATTGACGGGTCTATTCTTCTGGATAGTTTAAACAAAACTTTATTCGAATGCTTATGCTTATCATTGACACATGAGGGCGCTGTTTTGTGAGAACACAACAATAACTCAGTGTCACATCAGCACTGAAAGTACACAGTCAAAACCCCAAATATTTCCCAACGAAAGCAATGGTTGCCTCAAATAATTCACTGATTAGTAACCAAATACTCGGTCAGCAAGACAACACAAAACATTCAAAGACATAACTTTCGAAATGACAAGGAATTAAGTTAACTGTCATGCGCGAATTAACCATGATGTTGCATCTGATCCTAATGTGTCATCACTGGTTTTCTCGCATTTCTAAGGTAATATTAACTTTTTGCATAATATGTAACTTTGGATCTTTATCACAACGCAATAAAGGTAAATTCGAACGGATAAGAAAAATGGCCCAACGCACCATTGGTGTCACCTTGCCAATCTATGACACGATCTATGAGGAAAGGTTACATTCTAAAGTCCGTGCAATAATTAGTGATCCAACCCATCCCCTTTTCGATGTTATGTTTTAACCCGTTCTGGAATTAGATTCCGTGCACCACGAACAAACCTCTCTCGATTTAGACAGTCCTTCGTTCCAATGTCCATTCACACACTAAATTCCTCCGTTAAGCGTTAATTTCTAGTATCGTTCGTTTTGCCTTACTTATTTTACTTTAACTTTACTTACGTTTTTTGGTCGTTTTGTTTTTTAATGTAATGTGAATAGCTATGGTAATTGTTCATATTTAAAGAATTTCATCTAATTTAACGTAATATTTGTATATAATGTTTTTAAGTGGATTTTTATGTCTTTTAAACCAATGGAAGCTAAATTTCTGGATTTTTTGAATGCGGACAATAAAACAACACACACTGTTGTGTCGCTATCTATCTATCTATCTATCGCTATCTATATAAACCAACAAATGTCCACAAAAACTATCCAAACACCCACAAACTGGCACTTGAAAGGTAGAAAACACTCAAATATGGATACAGAGTTATGCTCAATGGTTCCATATAGTCCTTTAACTAGCATGTATTTGCTTCCGTGCCGCTTCTGTGTTGTTATTTCAAATTCACTTGATTGTATTACAAAAACAGCCATGACAAGGCACGTAATGCAACATGCATGTACGGTTTGACCGTATAATAGTAAGTATATAACTGACTCAGAAAGATGAAGTTTACAGAGCGTGCTATTTTCGCATTATATTAATTTACCGTCAATTAGATACCGGCCCATGTAATTGAAACCCATTAAGTTTGGTGGTTGAACTTCATAACTAGGTTAAATTTATAACGTATGTAAAAATGCAGCTAGTGAAGGTAGGATTTACGAATATCAAACTCGGCGTTGACGTTGAGGATTGAGGAGTGGTTTATTATACGAGTAGTTTATCATACGCCTTAGCCATCTTACAATTATCATAGCTCTGGATATTAATACATGGAATGGACTAATCATTATTGTCCTATGAGTCCCAGTTTAGTCTCAGGGACTTGCAGTAAGAAAAGTGACATGGCCACTGCGAGATAAATATATCAATTAATCCGAAAAACCAGGTAATAGTTCTATCACTATCAAAGTGACTTTTCATTGAGTTTGAGCACCGCCCTCTATTGAACAAATTATTATTTGTGGTAGGCCTAAAATTAATATTGCACAATTTCTTTTCATAGAAACATAAACTGAATCTTTCATAGGTTTGATTTCATTTTACCATAATATGAGTACAGCATGAGCTGCCAAGTAGAAACAAATAGTACAAATTTAATTGGCAACGATTCTGTCTGCTGCCGTAATGCTGTGTTACGGGTATAAAATTAGAAGTAATTCAATAATATCCGAAGTGTTTGTAAAAGTTCACAGACAATTTGTTTCTAGGCATACTTCTGTTTTCCTTGTAAGAATGAAGTAAATAAAGTCATTCTAATGAGATAAACTTCACAAAATATTTTACCGAAGCATTTCATATACCATTTGGTGACCAGTAATGAAATAATTACATTGCTTCATAAATTCATTTTTTCATCAATGCGCTAGTCAATTATTCTGTGAAATTGTTTTTAATTTACTGTGTTTCTTCTAGAAAAATAGTAGGGTACAGATTTAAAAAAGAATATACCCAAATAATGAATGAATCCTAGCGATTACTGATGTGACTCATCTACTTATTGAAATGGTTGAAGCACAGGCCTATGCTGAAATCATCTTCAAGAAAAAAACACAAATTAAATGAAGTGGAAAATCCTAACAGGGTGACACTGCCAAGGACACACCAGTCTGTATCTGCATCTGTGTATAGCTGTAATACGTCATTATAATTGAGCTAAATTATATTGTACACGAAGCCCGAAGGGAGATACGTCACATGATTGTCAACATGTGTTGATCAAATCATACAGACAAACCACACCATAGTTTAAAAAAAAGTATGTTAGGCACATTAACAATTATTCGAATCAAATTAGTATTCTAATCAAACATATAATTATAGTTATTGGTACAGCAACATAATTATATGTCACAGTTGTTAATTACAGTTGTTCAAATTATGGGTACAACAACATATAATGAGAAAGAAAACCTTTGTTATTCCGTAAAATTCTCGGAACATATATGTGTCTGGTTCAGAGTAATTACAAGGTAAATTTTCACAAGTTCCATTTTATCCTCTTATAATATTAAGGACAAAATTTTCATTGTGATGCATGTCATCTATGAGTTTTGACATTACACTATATTATTTTGCCCGCTACAGTTCAATAGAGGGCGCTGTGGAAGTAAATATGTGATGTCACAATGTGGCACATCATAAACAACTATAAAGGGTTTGGTTTAATAAGTCATAATTCTCCTCAAGAGTCACTGCCCAGAGAATGATTTAAAATGGCCTATTTTATATGAATGGAGTATATTGGAATTCACCCATACAAAATACATGAAGGGATGCGTATCAGCTTAAAGAGTATACCTTGTTGATTATTAATGTGCCAATATCATCGTCACCTTGGCTATCTTTGGATATAACCCCCAGCTACGCACAGAACTTAAC
Organism: Zoroaster sp. YZ-2022; assembly: GCA_029582265.1. Taxonomy (NCBI): domain Eukaryota; kingdom Metazoa; phylum Echinodermata; class Asteroidea; order Forcipulatida; family Zoroasteridae; genus Zoroaster; species Zoroaster sp. YZ-2022. Next base: position 579,886 of record CM055827.1, on the reverse strand, counting down.
ACGCAGTGAAACCAGAGGATCATTCAGGGCGAAATTCAGTGTCAGTTAACTACTCCTTTTGCACTACTGAAATAATACTTATCGAACATGATTCAATAGGGATATCAAACAAAATAGACTAAGGTTGGCTTACTGACTGCAGTGACGGGCGTATGATTAGGGAAGACATGGCACTTGCGTAGTAATATGACGCATTCACTATAATATAGTCTGGTATAGATGAAAACATGGAATCGTTCCCACAGGGAATGTCGTAATCTAATGGCTCTTGCAACTTAAGAAGACCAACGTCAATATAAACCCAAATGATAAAAATTACGTTTAGGTGATATCTGCAAATTCGAAGATTGGTTTGACAAAATTATCAGAATTGAAAGTTGAAGACTCTTATTGGCAAGTGATATTGGATGTACGAAGTAAAGTTGAAGAGTGTTATTGGCAAGTGATATTGGATGTACGAAGTAATCTTGTTTATCATGATGGAAATAGTGACCCAGCAAGTGGATAAAATATTAGCGATTGTCGTCATATATTACTGACTATTGGAACGGAAAGTCTCTTTCATTTAAATCTCAATGGGTTCGTGTGTCGACATACACGTTTGACGTATTGAACACTCTTTTAAAAGAAATATTAAATTATTTGAATAAACTAGGATTATATGGCTGTATATTTAACAATCAAGACGTGACGGTTTACAAACTGTTTAACTTATTTTCAATAAAATAATATTCAACATTTCTTATGGAAAGACCAACCATTCAACTGATTAACTTTATGACCGTACACAGGGTTTCCAATGGGGGGGGGGGGGGGGTGGGGGTAACATATTTACGGCGGAACTTTGTGTAGACCGGGGGGGGGGGAATTCAATTAAAATATCAAACGGTTTAAATTCCGAACTTTTCAATTTATTGATTATACAAGATACATATAATTCACCCCAGTAGACCTTAATGCAACATTCTATAACCAATCTTCTACAAACATCGGTCCTCTTGAGATAATTTTTTTTGATACACGCCCTTGGCAACATCACAGATACATATTATCGTTAGAAAATGGCCTTAAATCGCCGCATGTCAACGACATTTGCTTTTCTTATAGTCATGGGACTATTTGATGTTATTGTAAAAAATACGTATCATCAGGCATTCCTGTTATTCATTCCAAAGGCTGAAAAACCTTAAACATCACCAAGTCAGCCGTAGAAGACTCTTCTATACCTAACAAACCCTAGAGAGAACAACTTGGATTATGTAAATAAAGCCCAACTATTATTCATAGAACATAAGATAATAATGAGGAGGAATAGTGACTATTAGATATGATAATTAGATTTAAATATGGATGTATTTAATACTTGTTTACTGGGAACCCAAGCTTATATCTTTCAGGTATTACGATACATTTGCAAATTGATTGATTTCAAATTTAAATTACGCATTGAGGTAATTTGTTCAGCCAAGAATCACCTGCCGTTCAAACAAACATAGGGGAAACGGAAGATCATTCTGGAAGACACTAACCTTGCCACAAAAAGCAATGAGCTTTCTTTATTGTGCTATATTACGATCGTATTACGCTCCCATCGGATTTAATATTGAACTTTATTTTGAATTATTTTGAGCTGAATAAGAAACTGATTTGTTGGAGTAGATGGATACTCGGGGGAAAGTGAGCAAACAGTACTTCACTGATCACAGTCATACAGGTTTGTTATGAAAAAGAAGTTCACTTCCATTTAAGAACATTTCTACAGCATTTTGGTAACTTCGTAGTGTTAATTTTCATATTGCTCACCTGCCATTATGCAAACATGAAACATGGTATAGGCAACACGGTGGAGCAATGTTCGTCATTGACTATTTTTGCCAGTACGTTGAATTCCATACCGAATTAGCCATTGAAGCCAAATGGGTCATGGCAATCCATCTGTCAATGTCACTTTTAGGTTTGTTTGCTTTTGAAGCACTAAATGATACAGATAGTTTGTTTCTCTGACTTCAGGCTTTCTCTATAGTTTACGTGTAATACACGCTAATTAAACTGTCTCTTACAAAAATAATACAGTCCATAGCTTCGGATGATTTTCCGTGGTAGCTTGGATAAAAACGGAAAATGTTTGAAACGCTCAAAATTTGTTTGAGTAATACTAGTTTTAGCAAATAGTAGTAACACTGAAATAATATTTAGTAATAACAAAGGTAAATAAAACGTTAGCTTCAGTCTCATATGGTTAAAGATTTCTCCATCTGTCGCCAAAAGATTTTACTTATAGAATTCTCCAGAATTGGACAAGTCGGTATTTTAAAACTTAGTTTAATGGAAATTAATGTTGTGTTCTCATGTAGTTCTGAATATAAACTTTACCGAAATTTGATAGACAAAAAATATGACTTATTATTTATTCAGAAAACAAAGACAAAAGAACACGGGTTATAAGCACTCTTAATTTTCTGACAAAAAGAACAACAAAGAAAGATTTGGGTCATTTCAGTAACGATCTAAATAAAATGAAATGTTGTGCCAGTAAAATCTCGGAACTATGAGAACAACACAACATTTCATGAAAGATATATCGCCCGTGTTTGGCTTAAGATAATATCGTTATTAAACGATTTAAAAAAAATGAAATTTAGATGTCAGAAACTGTGTAAAGGAGATATTTAAAACGCGCTTGATTCTGATTGACAGCCGCGCTAGCCGATCGGAACACTGCTCTGATTGACAGCCGCGCTAGCCGATCGGAACACTGCTCTGATTGACAGCCGCGCTTGCCGATCGGAACACTGCTCATGTGACAGCCGCTATAGCCGATCGGAACACTGCTCGTGTAACAGCCGCTATAGCCGATCGGAACACTGCTCGTGCTCTCTTGCAAGATGAGGATTAAAATAGTGAGTTTTTAATTTACTGGTACGAATCCTTGACGGATTTTTTCATTCAATGTCTGAAATAAAAACTTGTAACTTCCTTAACCTCATAAAATAGCAATTTAACATTTAAATCTATTTGTTACCGTCAAATTGGCCCAAACACGGGCGATATATTTTTAAACTAAGTGTGATAAGATGACAACGTGACATGACGTTGGTCTACTTAAGGCCAATATCACTTAAGCATAGAAACCCATTAGAAGGCCTATTTCGTAATTCATTTACCGCAATTTCTTTGTTATGCAGTTTCGCCTGTTTCCATGGCAGCATTTGGTGTAATAAATACATAAATGAAAGGGCCATTCTATTTTTGGTTCGACGTCGAGTATAAATAGATAATTAGCAATTTCACACACTTTTCTTTGGGCAGCATATTATTCCCTTCTGAACAATTGTTCAATTAATGATCTAAAAATATGTCATCAAGGTGCATGATGACACAGGTAATTAGATTCGCTTAAGTTCTAGCCATTCACTTCTTGGCTTCTAATTGGTCCATTTCGTTTGTAATTAAACTGTTGATAGGGTATGTTTCGTAGAATGTTGCACGTGTATAATAATTCGATATTAGGGTATGCCATCCAACGAATTTACAATTGACCTGACATTAAGTCTGATTGTGACTTTATTGACTTTATGCAAATATTACAAAATGTATTAATAATTTTAATTTCGTTTAAAATATGTTAATTTATTTTAAACGCTTTAGAAATATTTCAATAGATGCTTTATAGCACCATGGTATTTCTACACATAAATACGTTGTAGATAAAACTTTGACGATTTATTTAGTTGTTAAATTACCAGTGCTGTACCTTATTATTGCAGTAATGAAATTATCATAAATTTATGTATTTACTTTATTGCCTAATTGCTCTTTATCTAATCACTAACTTTTAATAATGACTTTTTTGTAATACATTCTCAGTGTTATAAGAAAAATCTAAATGTTGCCTCTAAAATAGCTGTTAAACAAAGAGAATATACGCCTACAAGATCATGAAATGAAACTCATTCAGAGAACCAAAGTGCCAAATCTATATCATCTCTAGGGACACAGGGGTGTCAGTTCTTATATTTTGCTTGGCTGATGTGATTGACTGAAACACCTGTCGTCATTTGGCACGTGGTCAAATCAATCACGAGAAGCAAGCAAAATTGCATGCGTTTGTGTAAAGATTACCACTTCTTCACTATCATTACAAAGACAATATTTTAAATCACAAGGTTTTGTTTCTTGAAACCTGTAATAATGTTGATAAACAGCCTTCATTAGACATGCAAGCTTGTTTTAAAAAAGGGACAATAAAAATGACATGGTAGCTATTATTTTTACTTTTTGGTAAAATGTCACTAAATATAATAGCCTATCTATACTTCAAAGAATCAAGAGATATGTATAAAAACCAACCTGTGAAATTTTCAACTAATTTCATTGTGTCATTAACGAGAACATGGATTCAGATTGTTCGTTTTCAATCCAAATGAATTTTTGACTAATTTGACAAAGATAACACGTGAGAAATATTTCAAGGGATGTTTGATACATCATAAACTTACATCAAATAAGTTTTATGTGATACTGTGTTTATTTATATTGTTCAAGAGTGTACACTATACACGGAATGAATCAACCTTTCTTTTCTTTCTACACTGGCGATGCTAAATCATTGTAGATTGCGTTTATAAACGTACTTTATTTTCCTATCTTTACTTGTCGCAATGAGTAACTATTGGGGCTGGGGGTACCCGCAAAAGCCCCTTACTAAACTAATCCCAGTCACATGACTATTGCCCCTGTTGTTTCGGGGTGGCTGGGTCATATCATGGTCATAATAGAGTCTCAGTGTGTTCAAATATCTAGCATCCTTATAGCCCCGTGTGGTTGTGAAGGCCACTGACAGTGACCATGCAGTGGCGACTCAGGGGTAACTTTAAACTGCAAATTACTGTAAGCAACCCTTTTTCTGAAGTGTTTCTCTTTTCTGGAAAATATTTAAATGATGACAAACTCAAAATATCTTACTTTCTCTTTATTCTTAAAGGGAAGGTACAACATTGATAATTAGCTAATAGTTAAAAAATATCCAATTACTATCTAAAAGATAACTTTTATTTAAAGTTTGTAAATGTACCAATCATAATAAACAATAGGCCTAGTGGTCTTTCAGAGAAAACAAGACGAAAATATGCACATTTACAAAAAGTTGTTATCGAAACATGTTTCTCCCAATGCTTTGTAAAACCTGACTTATAACCCCAATGTATATCTAAAAGCGAGTAGGCCTAAGTAAAGACTGTTTGTGGCGACACCATATAGAAATTCTGTTTTGATAGTTGGCTAAATAGTTCTGAAAAGAACCAGTTGGTTAGAACTCGAAGTTTCGATCAGTACGCTCTGATTGTCTTGAGATGATGTACCATGATCCCTTATTATAGTTTGAGCTAGAAATTCTAAACTAATTTCATACATTGTTTTTCTCATCAGATATGTCTGCAAATAGTGACATGTTTATTAATGACCTAAAGCAGAATTATCCAGCCTATAAAATGCTATATCAGGTTATAGCTCGTCATATACATTTACAGTTTGTATACAATATCAATTGATTTTCTGCGACCAAAATCTATGAAATAGCACAATTATGATGCTAATTTCCAGCCGACTGAATCTAATCTGACCTAGTTGTGGCATCTGTATAAGGAAATGGCAAGATAATACCGGCCCAACTATTGTTAAAGGCAAAAAGCATCTGTCACTGTGCCTCGCTAAATAAACAATGACACTCGAGGGTGTTATCTAATTCCGATTTGTCTTATATTAAAGCACTCGGAGAAGAAAGTACGTGCCACCTTTGTTCCAACTGGAAAGTAAGTGAATATCCTGCGAACAGACAGTTTGATATGTCTGACTGTCTGTACAGTTGATAATCTTATAGATATGCTTAATCCCTTATATTCTCACCTTATGCTTGGAAATTCGTGTGTGCCGTTGTTTCTTTTGTGTGACTTATGTTATTTTCTGGCCATGAGAAAATTGGATTCGATTCGGGAGGAATATAATTACGGAACAATTGGATTTTCAGCCTGACGTACAGAGGTAAATCTTAGCGTCTTGTTGTGGTCAATTATTGAAGCCAAATACATTGCATAAAAATGGATTGGGCTGAGTTGCTAAGCTTCTATATAGGATTAACATTCTCGTTGTCGAGGTGTTATAGCTGTTATTGGTTTCTAAGACATAATCAAGTTCCGGATTTTGAGAAGTTTCGATTTGACAAAATCGCTTTTGCTTTCAAAGAGTTTTTGTTTCTGTGTGTCTGCCATGGTGTGGGCGATATGGGGGAAGGTGGGCGAGATGGGGGGGGGGTGGGGGAGTGCTAAAATTAATCTTTGATGAAGTGTTTTACTTGTACACTTATACTCCAGCTTGTTATGAATGGTAGTTATTTTTATGACGTTATGTATGTATACAAATGTATATGGACTGATTACACGTTCAAATATGTACGTCATCTTTCATCTTTGAATAGTACAGGAAGTCTATTACCTACATGAAGGTAACAGACTTCTGATAGTACTAATATCAGATGCTATACCAGTGGATCGGTCATTTCCCTCAGTCTTGTGTTATTTCAATTTATGTAACACTATAATGAGTACGTACGTCTTGCGTTCCTTCAAACACATACCATGATTCAAATTCATTTTAATTAGAAGGTGGTCTACGTATGCCTACATTATTCGGTCGTGAATATAACATCTTCATTTCGGATGGTGTTATTTCAAGAAAATTTATATGAGAAAAAATCCAGTGAATAAGATAAGATATATATCAGTCTTGAAGAATATTACTTATTGTTACATTGTATGAAGCGTTTACTGAACATTTATAGTTTATCAAAAACATTTTTTGTAAAATGTAATCCTGTGTAATTGTTAAGAATGTGGAACATGTTTCTGTTCAGTACTATTTACGTTTCATAGAAAACGTTTGAGTCAAATAGATTTACAAATTTACCCATGTAAAAAATTGTTTGCACATTTTATATTAGCGTTGGTTAAATATACGCATCCCTTTCGCTATTATTTCTCATGCAATTTTGTTTTCATCTATATCTTTTTACTAATATAGGGTAAAGTAAATTATTTTAAATAAATAATTTTACATATGATTGACCAGAGAAAGAGTAATTAAGTGAATAAATAAAGTTTTACCACAGCGTGAAAAATTATTGTCGGTTAAATAAAGGCATTTAACTGTAAACAAATGTTTCAGAAAATTATTTTATGAAATATCGCATTTGAAAGTAATTTACTTTACATCTTCAAGAAAAGGTGTACAGATAAAACAAAATATTGCCAGTGGAATAGAAAGAAGATGGAAATGCATGATTACCATGAAGATGATCATTCCAAAATCGACATGTCTGAATATTTTTTATAAAGCCTAATTCAAACATACTGAACTTAAATCCACTGGGAAGTGGAACCTGAACTAATACACTACAAATATGGTTGATTTCACTGGCTTTTCTCTGCCAAGAAAAACTTGAGCACTAACCTAATACAACTATAATTTTTTTTACAGTATTCGTCTTGATAAGGGTGGAGACAGTACAGTATTCGTCTTGATAAGGGTGGAGACGTTACAGTATTCGTCTTGACAAGGGTGGAGATGTTACAGTATTCGTCTTGATAAGGGTGGAGACATTACAGTATTCGTCTTGATAAGGGTGGAGACAGTACAGTATTCGTCTTGATAAGGGTGGAGACAGTACAGTATTCGTCTTGATAAGGGTGGAGACAGTACAGTATTCGTCTTGATAAGGGTGGAGACAGTACAGTATTCGTCTTGATAAGGGTGGAGACAGTACAGTATTCGTCTTGATAAGGGTGGAGACGTTACAGCATTCGTCTTGATAAGGGTGGAGACAGTACAGTATTCGTCTTGATAAGGGTGGAGACGTTACAGTATTCGTCTTGATAAGGGTGGAGACAGTACAGTATTCGTCTTGATAAGGGTGGAGATGTTACAGTATTCGTCTTGATAAGGGTGGAGACAGTACAGTATTCGTCTTGATAAGGGTGGAGATGTTACAGTATTCGTCTTGATAAGGGTGGAGACAGTACAGTATTCGTCTTGATAAGGGTGGAGACAGTACAGTATTCGTCTTGATAAGGGTGGAGACGTTACAGTATTCGTCTTGATAAGGGTGGAGACAGTACAGTATTCGTCTTGATAAGGGTGGAGACAGTACAGTATTCGTCTTGATAAGGGTGGAGACAGTACAGTATTCGTCTTGATAAGGGTGGAGATGTTACAGTATTCATCTTGATAAGGGTGGAGACAGTACAGTATTCGTCTTGATAAGGGTGGAGACAGTACAGTATTCGTCTTGATAAGGGTGGAGATGTTATAGTATTCGTCTTGATAAGGGTGGAGACAGTACAGTATTCGTCTTGATAAGGGTGGAGACGTTACAGTATTCGTCTTGATAAGGGTGGAGACAGTACAGTATTCGTCTTGATAAGGGTGGAGACAGTACAGTATTCGTCTTGATAAGGGTGGAGACAGTACAGTATTCGTCTTGATAAGGGTGGAGATGTTACAGTATTCGTCTTGATAAGGGTGGAGACAGTACAGTATTCGTCTTGATAAGGGTGGAGACAGTACAGTATTCGTCTTGATAAGGGTGGAGACGTTACAGTATTCGTCTTGATAAGGGTGGAGACAGTACAGTATTCGTCTTGATAAGGGTGGAGACAGTACAGTATTCGTCTTGATAAGGGTGGAGACGTTACAGTATTCGTCTTGATAAGGGTGGAGACAGTACAGTATTCGTCTTGATAAGGGTGGAGACAGTACAGTATTCGTCTTGATAAGGGTGGAGACGTTACAGTATTCGTCTTGATAAGGGTGGAGACAGTACAGTATTCGTCTTGATAAGGGTGGAGACAGTACAGTATTAGTCTAAGGGCGGAGAGCCTATTAACACACGTTGCAAAATGTCCAGAATCGAAATACATTGTTATCATTGGTTATACCTGAAAATAATTTAGTTGCCAAAGTTTTATTCAGAGTTAGAATAAAACATTGGCCTACATACCCTGCAAAAAGTGGGTGGCGTTTATAACACCATGGTTTTTGCAAACTCGTTTTGTCTATATATGAATCAGAAACAAATATAGGTCTATGCTGTAATAGAAATTGTCACATGTATAGGGACCTATAATACCTTTCCTAGATACATTGTGATTTAAAGAAACAATGCTCAAGAAATTAGATTCCCTAAATCCCTCGGTTCGCCATTTCCTGTCTAATGAGGCATAATAGCCTACAGGCCAACTGTCATTTTTATACAGTGTGACAAAAGTGCAAACAGGTGTAACTGTAATACCCGATAGCTGTATAATGTTGTATAGTTTTTAAAAAGGCCATGAAAAAACAGTTAAAAAAGCCGCACACTAAATCACTTAATGGTTTGCTTATGAAGTGGAAACTATTAACATAATGCATTTTTATTGTTGGAATGCAGAATAACATATACTGGTACAACAAGCTTCGACAACCTTTCATGCAATGAGTCATTGAGCTGAAGAAAAAAAATCAATTCTGAGCTTCTTCATGTTTTCAATTTTCGTCCATGTGAAAAATATGTTATCTTACGTAGGGCCAGTTAAAATAAGTGGGACTATTTGCATTTGCCCAGTGCCTTAAATATTATTTGATGGCGCAACTATATACTAAATATCAAGACCTCTCACTGAACAATATTTTCCTTCCCTTTTCTGAAATGTTGTAGCCATTCGAAATTAGTTTTGTAAAATTTCAATACTTAATATATTGTTTAAATTTGATATTTTTTGCAATAAACTTTTTAAAATAACTTTTTATAAATAAAACTTTTCTTGATTGAAAAGTCATTACTTGAAATGGAAACCATGATTGATGTAGAGGATTTAAATATGACTTCCATAACACTGTGGCTACTAATCGTAATCAGGTTTGTTGGATCAGTCTATATATTAAAAGTGGTCTTGGATAGACAGTTAACAGCGACTGGGCCTGTGCATATTTGTTATCATAATAAAGCAAGAATACATCGATACGTTTAACATATGAATCAAGATATATGCACAAAAATCAACCTGTGAAATTTCCAGATTATTTAATTGTGTCGTTAATGAGATTTTGATAAAAATGCATTCAGATTTGTCTCGATTCATTCTAATGTGAAAATGTTTTCTCACCAAAGATTCATTTCAGATTTGATTTATAGTCTATAGGCCTACATACATTCAAGTTTTTTGAAAATGACAACATGTCAGATGGAATAACATCTCAGGATGTTTGGTATAATTACCATCTCAAAACCAAGTAAGATTTTAGATATTAATCAACTCCGTTTCTTCTTGGGTAATTACCGTAGCTAGTTTAGTACGCAACCACAACAACCAGTAATCAATAACTCTTAAAACAAAACAATAAACAAGCAAGACTCAAATAAAACAGGAATTTCAAACCTTTTGTTTGAATTCCACGCATTTTTATAGCCATTGTATGAATGATGTTCATGTTTCATTGGTGTTTAATAATGTCCATCTCATGAGTACTATGTCTATCATGAGTAGAACATTAAAGGGAATGTACAATTTTGGTAATACATTTACTAACTAACTTCTAAAGGTTTCTAAAGGATTTGTGTTCTGATGGCTGAGTCGTCAGAATGTGGATTCGAATCCTAGCCGCGACCAGGGGTGCTTGTGTCCTTGAGCAAGACACTTTACCATAATTGCTTCTCTCCACCCAGGGGTAAATGGGTACCTGTGAGGGCAGAGTTGGTTGTTGTGTTTGATTAGCCCATAATGCGCTGAAATGGCAGCAATTGAGCTGTATACTCCACAAGGAGCTGAGATGGTTTCAGGAATGATTTATGAGCCTGATGAGCAGGGGTAATAATATAATGCACCTTGAGCATCAGTTTGGTGGATACGTGCGCTATATAAGTCCACATTATTATTATTATTATTATTATTATTATTATTATTATTATTATTATTATTATTATTATTATTATTATTATTATTATTATTATTATTATTATTATTATTATTATTATTATTATTATTATTATTATTATTATTATTATTATTATTATTATTATTATTATTATTATTATTAAATTGCTCGTTTTAATTATATTATGTAACATTTAAGAGAGATATTCTCCTTCCGATAATATTTTTGTCAGTTATTTTACTTTTCTTGAAAAACATTTTAGTACCTCAGACAAAATGAATTATAAAGAGATCGATATCACCATTAGCTTTACACTGAGTAAGTTTTACACTACAATTCAACCATTTTGCTATTTCTGAATTGCAAATTTTATTCCATACTTCTAAATAAACTGTCAATGATTGATCATAAGAAAAATATTGATTGAACATTATAACAATCGACCACCTGCGTTCTAATTAGAAAAGAAAGAAGAAGAAAAAAAAGGGCAAAAACATTCACGAAAATGTTAAAGGTTCAAGTAAAAAATACTGAAATCTCACCTGCTAGTATGAGTGCTATCGTTGATATAATTGTCAGAAATCCCGCGTTGGCCATGTTTTCTAAGCACACCTTTTTCCTACGACAAAAAGTATCCTCTTTTTCCTAACAAGAAAGAGAGATAGAGAGATAGCAAGCCTGTGCGTAGATGGAATCACTGTACCGTCCGCAAAAGTGATATGAAGAGATGTCTGACACCAACAAACGACTCGTGTGGTTTTATACGTACCGCTGTTTGATGAGAAACCTTTAGAGAAGTTCACAATCAGCAGAGTGACGCTCCAGTCTACTAGGAACGCGCGCAGGTAAAATTCATGGCTCTCAATCGTTTCCATGCGTTATGCAAATGAGCCGCGTGACGTAAAAATATAGAAAGCACGGCAGTGATCTTGTCTTAGCTGTGGCTGTCATATTAAATTGTATTAAGTGCAGCAAAGTACACATTTAGATACAACAATGTTTGTTATAATGCCAGTAATGTGAGTTGAGTTTAATTTGATTTTCATCATTGCCATCTCAGCCATCATTCATTCTATAAATACTACGTGAACAAGATTGTAATCATCCGTTAATTAACATTCTTAGAAATATTGTTTTTCATTCAACTTAAATTACAACTTGAAGGTGGAAGGTTTCCCGACATTAATAAACTAATTTTGATACACTGAGTATGTTGTGTTATTGTGATTACATCGTTGAAAGTATGATTTAAATTTATAATAACTGGTATCATGGGCGGATCCAGAATTTTTTTTAGGGGGGGGGGTCTGAGAATCAAGAACGATTTTTCAGTACTACAAAAATTACAATGAAATAATCAAAGGGAGAGGAAAACAAAGCACAGTGAGGGGGAAATGAGGGGAAACATGAGGGGAAACATGAGGGGGAATACCTTACCGTTTGTATCTGATTCTGGTTTTTTAATTTTTTATATATACAATTTTAGGGGGGCTACAGCCCCCTTAGCCCCCCCCCCCCCTGGATCCGCCAATGGGTATAACAAAAACATCTTTGCATCGCTGGTTGTTTCTGGTTATTTCTGTTTTTGTTATTTAAAACAAAATTATATCTTCTAAATTGAAGAAAATTCTGTGTCTTAAATCTAAGAGATATCATTGGTAATGCACAAATAACCACATGGTTGAAATTAAATGTAAAACGTACTTGGTGTAAAGCTTTGCCTGAGGTGCTGTCATTTATAAAAACAAATAATTTCCAGTTAGAATTTCGAAAATAATGTAGGCCTATTCTTTCCTTAATTCCACGTTTGAATGAATACACACAAATCTGAAACGCCATGTTCATTAATGACACAACGTAATAACTAAAATCAGAAACATTATATTGGTTCAAAGAGAGAAAGCATATTCTTAGAAGCAGTTTTGCAAACATTACCAATGCTGTACATTCCCTTTTCAATCTCAATTCCATGTCTATGATTTTACACTGTATGCAAGAAACGACGGAACGAAATAGTGCATTTCAGGGGTCGGGGACCGACCCAAAAACATGTTTTGAAATGAAACAGAAGAAAGGCATGTTGTGTTAAAACTACACCTTTGTTGTATATACTAGACAAATTGCCCGTTTCGTTTTAAACACTATACCGGGTTATGTAGATTTTTAAATAGATTTTGATTAACTTATAACAAAATGTGTTTTTAGTTCCGTTTCGTTTGTCCACAGGTTTTTAGTTACAGCTTCAAAGGATATATATATAAATGGTAGCACTTTTAAGACTAACTAAACTTAACAATAGGCATAAGCTTTCGTAGCTACAGCTACTTCATCAGCTTCAAAGGAAGAAGTTATCGGGTAACATGCATCCAGGTGTATTTTGCCTTCATGTAAATTTCCCCATGTCATTTGTGGATCATTGATGAACTGTAATCGAAGAAAACACTTTACTCAATCGATGAATTGGTCGCATCAAAACAAACGTATTACGGGTACTTTATTATGAGCACAGTTCTATCCCTTGCAGAAAGAAAAAAAATTATGTAATAATTCTACTAAGCATGGATTAATTTATTTAGTTACAAAATAATTTCATGAATTGTTGCCTTGTAAATTCTTCTGCTGTGATCTGGCGATTAAGAAGATATTTTTGTTTTGTCTACAGGTAGGTACACTTAAAAAACAATAGTACGGTACTGTAAGCAACATTAATTTCATGTATAAATGATTATTTCTCTATGTCATTTGTGGATTATTGATCGAATTGCAATCGACAACACTTTATTCAATCGATAAAATGGTCTCACCAAAACAAACTTATAATGGGCAATTTGTTACGGACAGTTTATTGTATTCTCGGATTCATTACCCAAAAGAGTTTCATATAGTTTTATATTATGATGACATGGATGTAATATAAATAAGAAGAGATAAAAGTGATATTTAGAGTCAGATGATGCATTGAAGATGAGCGATGACATGGATGTAATATAAATAAGAAGAGATACAAGTGATATTTAGAGTCAGATGATGCAGTGAAGATGAGCAACTTTATGTGGAAATTAAAGTGGCTTTCAGTTGAGCCTTCTATATAAACTTCCACTGGAGTTGCACCAGAATCAAACATAACGATACACAGACATTATATAGACATTATATAGAAACAACATTATATAGACTTAATTTGTTTAAAAGTTGATTATTAAATATAACATGCTAACATTGGATTTTACTTGAAATAATGTAGTCACTATTAAAGTATATAAATTTGTCTACGATTAAAAATGTTTGACCGGTTTTTTGACAGCGCCCTCTAGTGACCATTCAAAGGCTATTTTAGTACAGAATTGTGTTAATTGCAAAGCCATAGGTCTATTTATCATTCAATATTTTCATTAGCGAATACAGACTATAGATGGAACGGCTCGTGGCTCTTTCGTTTGGAAGATAAATGGAATAAATAATGAACAATGATACCGCTTGAACACGACTTAAAAGGGCACTATCGTCACGATTAGAGCAGACTTTCAACAGGGCATGGAATCGATGTCCTAGTTTAAGATGAACACAGTGATTGCAAATTACTGGCCCATTTATGCAGCAGCAACGGTAATATGACTCTATCTTGTGGGAAATTATTTTCAGTCACTGAGTTAATCTAAAATATTCACTCCGATTCCATGCCCTGTTGATCGGGACGACACTGCCCCTTTAAAGGGAAAGGAACAACATTGGTAATTACTAGATTATAAACATTGACGAATTATTATATATAAGTTTACTTGGTAAAAGTTAAATTATTCCGATAAATTGTTTCGTCTGTAATGCTTTAATTTTCGATAGAAAAAAGGTTATGTCAAATTGCCATCCAGTTGCCATCCAGTAAAAAACATAAAAACCTGTGACAGTTTATTGTCGTTTTCTGACAAGAAAAAGTGAGCAGCCATTGTGACAAAACATTCACTGGTTAGTTTTATTATATATTTCTTGACAATTAAAGGTTAAAATTAAAATATGTTTCCCAATTTAACCAATGTTGTACATTCCCTTTAAGAGCAGGGGATGATTGTGGAATTGCGCTAATACGCGAGCGATTCTTTTAAGAGTTAATAACTGGATGATTAGCGATGAGTTACTGTATCTGCCGGGTACTTTCACTAAAGGCATCCCGGCTAGACGGGAGCCTTTGGTACTTTACTTCAAGAGGTGGAAATCTCACGGAAAACATCCATGATTGATGAGGATAAATTGGAGAAAATTATAAAGCCGTTACTAAAAGAGTTTTCGTCAAGGAGATAATTCCAACAAGTAAAGATAGGTCTAATCCAAAATTAACTTTAAAAATGAAATCTACTCGCTTTTAAACGAGGCATTCAAAGAAAAGCAAATCTTTTGCATAGAGTCAACGTAATTTATTTAAATAACAGTGCATTTCTTTGCTCTAGTATAATGTCTTGATATCTTGTAACTATTAAAGATATATAGTCTGTAGTCAGTTTTCAAAATGAATTTAATAGACAATTGTTATGTTCTAGGATAAAGTAAGTTATTATTTTTAAAGTAACGCCAAAACAAAAACGTATCCTGTTTCTGGTCCTTGGTCGGCTTCCATAATTTTCCATACAATATGTCGTTTAAAATACAGCGCGGCAGAATTCCAATCGATCCAGCAATTTTAGCTGCAATTGGACATCGTTTCATAGCAAAAGAAAACAAAGATTTAAAATAATAAATAAATAAAAATGCTGACGCGCAGTGGGACCAGAAACCGGACACATTTTTGCCTAATATAATAATTTTGTATAATCTCAGATTAATTAATTATATAAATAAAGACAACAATTAGGATCATCTTTTTATTCTCAAAGCTGCGGTGACACTTTTTAATCCAATTTATATAAGAATAAACATTTTGACCGTTTTATCCACTCGGTTAAAAAATATTTAGTTTTTTGTATCTGAGAACAAACTTGTTTCACTCAAACGCAACACATTCATATTATAGGTTTTCCCGCCAATTTCAAAACATTTGTACATTTTCAAGCAATCACTGCGTTTATTTAGTTCTATTTCGTTTTTCGGCATTAACTACTTCAATTATCTCATTCTGAAACTGAATGTTTCGCATCTTTTCGTGATTGATGCAGTAAAATTAACAATCATCAAAGGATTTTGTAGAAGATTTTTTATTTTCGCTTTTGTTTATGGGCAATCAGTTTCATCTTAAGAGTATTCTAATGCGCCCTTGGTAAAATTCAGTGAGTTTTCTGATGATTTTGTTATGGGAGTTCTGAAAGTCACTAAGGCCTATTTCTTTTGTGACGCTATACCCAGTTTCATAATTTTTATTCCAACAAATATTTGAAAGTACCAAACAAGAATCTGAGTATCCCACCGAGTTATCTTGCATAACAGATTTGTCCTCCTTTGCAATATTTCCACGTCATTCTTTCACCTTTTCCCTTAAGTTTTACTTTCTTTTCCTTTTTGTTTGCTTGGGGGGGTGGGGGTGTTGTTTGCTTGGGGGGTGGGGGTGTTGCTTTCTTGGGCCTGCAATTTCCTTACGCGCAAGGCATATAAGACAGTTAGGAAAGGAATCTGTCCTAAAAATGTCCTACCCATGCCTGAGAACTGAACAAAAAAATGTGATAAGTGAATGCCAGTTGATGAAATTAAATTCTTGATCAACCGCTTGCGACTGGTTGTCATGAAATTCAATGAACTTTGCAATTATTTCAATTTAAACATACTTATTTTGGCGATGAATTGGGTTAAATGACGATAGAATGCTCAACTTATGAATTTGAATGTATCTTTATGATGACTGAACGATGATGTAAATGATCATTCATTTTCAAATCAAATTGAATGAGCCGGGTATTAAATTGAATGAAAAGGGTTTGCAATTCCCCCGGAATACCTATATTTGTACGTGGATTACAATCAAGTTTTAAAAAGTCACATTTTCCCCTAACTGTTATTTAAATTTTTTAAATATTTTAAGATATTCGCATCTTTATGTAG
Source organism: Zoroaster sp. YZ-2022 (assembly GCA_029582265.1). Taxonomy (NCBI): domain Eukaryota; kingdom Metazoa; phylum Echinodermata; class Asteroidea; order Forcipulatida; family Zoroasteridae; genus Zoroaster; species Zoroaster sp. YZ-2022. Next base: position 562,903 of record CM055827.1, on the reverse strand, counting down.
GCCTAAAAATGAATTTAAAGTAAAAGTAAATCTATAGTACACTTAACCCTTATCGCGATGCACGGGGTTGAAACCATTCAGAACAGTATTGGGAACACACACATTGGTTAATATATGGCAGATGTGTTTCTTTCTTTGAATCAAAGTTGCAGATTGTTAAGTTGAGTCGTTTAAATATTGAAAATGCATTCCATCGACAAACAAAATTTCGTGGAATTTTTACAGGCCCTAATGAACTGATAAATGGAGAATAATATTTGACTAATCTTAAAAACAATAGTACTTCATACTCAAGTATTTAAAGGAATATTTCATATCATTATCAACTTTATAAAAAAAATACAATAAAATACTTTTAAAAGAGGGTACATGCAATTTGGGTTATTGTAAGAATTTATAATGGTAATTATACGAATAAAGAGATACCAACATATGCATGTTTTAGCTTATTTCATTGAGTCACTAACGAGAAAATAGTGAAAATGCATCCAGATTTTGTGTATGCATTCTGGAAAGGATCGTAGCCGTGAGCCATTTAAAATTTGTAACACATTTAATATGTTTTTCAACAATTACAGCACGTCAGACGGAATAGATTTTAATTAAGTATTTTTGTAATCGGGTAATTTTCAAATTATGCTTCCTATAAAAGGCCTATTCGCATAGACATATTCCTAAATATACTACTCAAAACAATTTAGGGAACACCGGAATAATCTCAGTTAAAGCAAGATCATTTATTTCAGATAAACACAATGTTTCACAGAATTGATGAGAAACAACTGCACAATGAAACAGATGATAAAGGATGCATGTAGTGATTACACATTTCATGACATGACTACTGAAAGAGAGAAGGGGTTGCAAATGAAAATCCCGGTTCATGGAACATTTCAAACCTATTTGATGTTAAAAATCCGGTGTTCCCTAAATTGTTTTGAGTAGTATAATAATTATGTTGTTCTTAACCTGATATTTGATTTCAGATGATTGACTTCGCCATTTATACCAAATGGAGCATCTCTTTACATATACCTCTTTCTTTAGTTACATTTTAATTCAGTACAAGATTGAAAGGAATTAACAAAATTATGTGACATCCTCATATTGATCAAGAATAAACTATGTTTACCATGTTGCCTAAAATACAGCATCTCTTTAAAATGGATCTTCCTTGTATGAAACATTCAGTATTGACGCACACTGTGAACTCTTTGAAATCATTCATGTTTGAAAACTCTTTGAAATCATTCATCTAATTAGTGTTGTATGCTTAACAAACTGTGTCTTTGTTTTGCTTCTTTTGTTAAAATGAATATTTGTTCGTTTATTATTAAAAATCAATTTATTCAAATTACCATTATCTATGTATTAGATTTTGGAATATAAAATATTTGAAATAAATTTACTTTCGTTCAACAAGGAAGGAAGAAATGTATATAATTCAACTTAAGATGATGAAAAAAGAATTAATTCACATGGAATATGCATCTATTCGAGTTATCAATTGTAACTTAACAATTAGGTTTAGTCTCAGTTCATTCCTAAGTTTGAGTTCTATGCGCTAATGGGTTTTGGAGCTGCAATTGGGTGCTGGGGAAGGAGGGGGGTGTGGGTGCCCAAATGTGCCCATTTGTATTTTTGTAGGACACTATAGTGGCACTGACATTGGCGCACTTACGTTTGTCTTAGGACATTTGAATTTTTATTAGGGGCACCAGGGGGTTTATCTTTCCCTACACCCTCCATAGCAGCGCCACTGGTAGCCATGACCGTTATAATGATATGCAAGACGTGACGCCATTGTGTCATCTTCATAGCAACCAGTATTCCGGTAGCCATGGCATTGAGTTCTGCTCGAATTACGTGAGATTTTATTCAGTGTAATCAAGTAACCACCAGTCTCTGTTTTAAAAATGGGGGACGGGTGGAACATTTTTACATGGCGTAATTGGAGGCACTAGCGTGATTTTTGAGTTATTACACAATCCACATATATATTTGAAGTTCCAAAGTACGCTAGCTTACTCAAGGGGTTTCGCTATTACTACAAAAGTCTACCCTCGCTTAACTCATATAGAATGTTTATAAAATAGTTTTAATATAATTTTAATTGGGAGTACAATTTTTTAAATACGTAAACGTTGTAAAACGTTGTAAAACGTGTTTTTATGTGGACCTTGGTACTTAATCACATTGTTTTATTATTACATTCGGAAATAAGATTGCCCATACATAACAAATTTACTTCTCTGGTATCCAGCACCTGTCTAGTGGTAAATGTATTTAGGCTGGTTTGCAGACAATCTCCCCGTTAAAGCAAATCTATTTCAACATTTAATTGACAATACCCCCCCCCCCCAAAAATAAAAAAAATAAAAATAAATAAATAAATAAAATAATAATAATAATACATGTGACATTTTGACTGATATTTAACACAAATTTGAGATGTTATATTCTACTAAGCGCCATCTCACTGAAATTATGGACAGTCAAGTTGTGAAACTGACCCTGACCTAGACTACAAACAGACCAATGACGCAGGTTGGTCATTTACAGCAAAATTGACCTTTTTCTCGCAACATTACGTGTAGTCACACCCCTTATTAACACTATGCAATGCCAATGCCAAGGAAACACTCATTTATAGGTGAGATACGTGATGAAGTAACACTATGGTATCCTCATAATATCAATGTCATATCAATCAACTGATGAAGACGAATTCCCTTCGGTAAAAATATATTTGACTCGTACCCGAAATACTTTGGAATAGAATATCTATATAAGAGAATGACATTAACCCCGGGGTTTCACTTTCATGGGGCCCCACTTTCCTGGGTTTTCCTTCTTTTTTTATACTTTTGTTGTCGAATATTCGGATTTTTAGTCGTAAGGGACCGCTTTACGGCTTTTTGCGCATATAGTCCCATCCCACTATTCTAGCATGAGGGGCCTCACTTAGCCGTTTTGCCCTGGGCTTAACACGGCGCTGCTCTTCAAAATTCTCTGCTGAACATCTCCCCGAACAAGCCACAAGCACACTCTACATAATCGTGTGAAAATAATATGATATCTATAAAGATATTCGCTAGCTGCTGAAATGTATTTTGGTTTCGTATACCTTGTCAGAAAAATGAAGACCACGGGACAACTAAAGACCGAAAATATAATAATGGTAAAAGGTAATTACACATAATTGATAGAATTTCCTCTCTGTACCGACATTCGAGTCCCGACTGAGTTGCCTGTTTATACTGTGCTGATGAACTTCGTCGATGTAGGAAAAAAGAATATCAATCATAGGCCTATCCTTATGCAACAATTATTAATTTATACATGTTATGCCTTTATATTCATTTTTAATTCACAAGGTTAAGTCCATCGAAAGCTTGAAAATAACAAACTCACTGTTTCAGGAAATCACCATAGGTTTGTGTGTAATAATTAATGTTCTGTTCTAGTAAAGTAACCTGATTCTAACTAAGACAGACAACTTTTTTTGATATTATCAGTCACATACACATTGGTGGATCCAATGAGCAAAGTGGGTAAGTGCAGGCCCTATGCTTCCTTCTTAGCAGTGTGTGCCTCCCACTTTCAGCCACCCTAGATCCGCCCATCCCAACTCTTCCACATCAATCAAACATCCATCTTCCACAGAAAATTACCAAATAGTGTAAAAGGTCTTTCATTCTTTATATTCTATTATAGGTCTATCTATATTAAATAAACATTTGCAAATCATTTGTCAGGAAAGGCAACTTCAACGAGCAAGACGGTAGTATATCTAAGCTAGGTTACTGCAGTTATTCCATTTGTGAATCTGAAGCAAAATAAAATGTATTTGTAATATATGGCCTTTGATGGAGTCGGCTTTATGCATTACACGTACCGCCTTTTAACTATTCATATCATAATTTCATTTAAAAGCGCGCTGTCTGCAATGAACTAAATAATACCATTATTCATTTAAGAGATGCTTACCTACAACTCTGAAGTGAACATAGCCATAGTTGCATAGCCATAGTTGCATAGCCATAGTTGCATAGCCATAGTTGCATAGCCATAGTTGCATAGCCATAGTTGCATAGCCATAGTTGCATAGCCATAGTTGCATAGCCATAGTTGCATAGCCATAGTTGTTTGAACGGAAGTTAATTCTGAACTGGGTTTTGGAATAATGATGGTGTCATCATACTGACGATGGTAAGAAAACAAATATGATAAGAACATCGCTAATCATGCATAACAAAGAAGTCTTGCGTGATATTTTTGACATTAAACAAAAATAATAATCCTGATAGGGTTCAAACGTGAGACACGTATATATATATATATATATACATGTATATATATATATATATATATATATATATATATATATATATATATATATATATATATATATATATATATATATATATATATATATATACATATAGGATATACGTAAATATTATATATAATAATCCCTCCTATACCTAGCTTTAATTTTACCACAATCTGCCACATCTACCTATTATGTGGCTTACTAATCTCTCCTTTGTTCACTTCTGATACTCCTATTGGCTTTGCTGGACTGATGCTTATCTTTAATTGGCTACTATTTTCCCGCTTTTTTGGATCCCGCCCCATGATCCTTTGCTTTCCCTTTTCCCTATAAATGGATGTGTTTTTATGTTTGTACTATGTCAAAGCCTCTGATGAAGGTCCGGTTTGGATCGAAAGCTAAGGCCACCCTCCCGATTTCATTTATATATTTATATATATATATATATATATATATATATATATATATATATATATATATATATATATATATATATATATATATATATTTATATAATCACATTAATCAATTAAACAGATCCAATCAGCCTGAAAGCTAACATCCTTAAGAATATGCATAAATAAAATATATGCATATATACACATGTATGGTACGGAAATTTTGTTAATGATAATATATTGATAATTGATGGAATTTAATTAAAATTGTTTGCACTCAAGTCACGCATGTCCTTAACTATTCAAGAGTGATCACCCTTGCTGTTTTTGCTATCACACTCACGGGAACAGTAGGGTATCAAATCAGTGATTTCTCCCCGCGGTGTTTCCTCCCGTTCGCCTAGTTCATTATACCTACGACGCGAGTGACAACTACTACGCTTTATTATTTAATTATTTCGAAACTCCAGTGTTTACTTTGCCGTTACACAGTTCTCTATCGATGCATATTCCTATATGATAGGATTGGAGTCAGCTTTATCCTGTTCATAATATGTTAAACATGTAGTCTCGTCTTCCGGGGAATGTGAAAGTGCTTGTAACATTTATCAGAAATAGATTTAATATCAAATATTATTTTGAATATCCAGGGATAAATACATCATGCTAACTCATTTTATCAGAACATTGCCCGATGTGATATAATTAACAGTGGTATGGTATGATATAATTAACAGTGGTATGGTATGGACAGTTAAATGCCACTATACATAGGCCTATCCCTATAACTGTAATAACATAATAATAGGCATATAGTTTCTTCGTCACATCGTTGTTTTCACAGGTGAGGGTTTAAGGCACAGGAATTCATGATATGTTGAGGGACACAAGTTAGGCAAACATGAACATGTATGGTAAATTAACATGTTTGCTGATGCAAAAAGGGAATATCTCTCTTTGATCTTATTCATTGATTTAATAATTAGATACAAGTTAAATAATTTAAGTAAAACCTAAACTAGGGATCTCATTTTTCATCGCGTGGAAAGTTGGCAAAACTGCTCAATGAGTATTGCTTACTTTATTTGGATCAGGATAAACAACCAACTTATACAAGTTTCAGCTCAATGCAGACCCTTAGTCGTGAGAAATCTATGAATTTTCTTCATATTTTTTCCAGAAAACACTTGGATCAAAAGGTTGCCGTCTAAAAACCTTTAAAATGTACATATGTGTTTATATGTACATATATATGTGTTTTGTTATGTTTCTCTACATATAGTTTCAATAAATATTTCAAATAAAATGAGGATGTAGAACTTTCATCACAATAAGTAGTAACATTGTTATGAAATCAACGAAAAACGGTTACGTGTTTGTTATGTTTTATGTTTTACAAAAATGTCAGACGACAGCTTCTTGTATATTCTACATAAAAGTTCGTGTTTCATCTGTAATGAAAACACTTAAAAGGAAACTTAATGTTAAGTTAATAAAGGTATCAATAAAATCCGGGAATTTTTTTTCTGAGAGCGCTCATTTCAGAGGGTTGAAATGCATGTAAATTACCAAATACCAATGTTGTCCCTTCCCTTTAACTGTCACTGTGAATAACTTATAATATGCCAAATTGTATCATTTTATGCTCTGATCTGAGGCCTAGAAATAGTACCCAACAATTTCTGGGTTTCTGGGGTTACTTGTACCCCATCCATGGCCCCTATAGGCGGTCTCCTGTACCCCATCCATGGGCATCTATAGGTGGTCTGCTGTACCCCATCCATGGGCATCTATAGGTGGTCTGCTGTACCCCATCCATATGTCCCTAGGAGGTCTCCTGTACCCCATCCATGGGCATCTATAGGTGGTCTGCTGCACCCCATCCATGGGCATCTATAGGCGGTCTCCTGTACCCCATCCATGGGCATCTATAGGTGGTCTGCTGTACCCCATCCATGGGCATCTATAGGTGGTCTGCTGTACCCCATCCATATGTCCCTAGGTGGTCTCCTGTACCCCATCCATGGGCATCTATAGGTGGTCTCCTGTACCCCATCCATATGTCCCTAGACGGTCTCCTGTACCCCATCCATGGGCATCTATAGGTGGTCTGCTGTACCCCATCCATATGTCTCTAGACGGTCTCCTGTACCCCATCCATGGGCATCTATAGGTGGTCTGCTGTACCCCATCCATATGTCCCTAGACGGTCTCCTGTACCCCATCCATGGGCATCTATAGGTGGTCTGCTGTACTCCATCCATGGGCATCTATAGGTGGTCTGCTGTACCCCATCCATATGACCCTAGGTGGTCTCCTGTACCACATCCACGGGCATCTATAGGTGGTCTGCTGTACCCCATCCATATGTCCCTAGACGGTCTCCTGTACCACAAACAATGGCATACTAATCTAACTATAAATACACTTTTAATAAGTATTCTTACCCATTCTATTTGGTGGACCCATTTACTTGCCCCTTTTTAATCATCATGCATATAAATTTGCCATAATTTTTACGTGTTCGACCTTTTTGGCAGTGTGCCCCTTTTTTCCACCTTAAATCCGCCCCTATCCTTCCCCTTTTGAAAACTATACCTGCCTTTGAATCATCACCCCTGAGAGTATACAGACAAAATGAGACAATGACCTGTACTTATAATCATGACTGTTGCCATGACTAACTGTTATGTAATAGAGATGGAAGAAGGTGTCAATGAAAGAGCAAGTCAACTCATAATCATCGCCTTAAATGTGTCAAATCGTCGTCACCAAGATAACGTATAGTCCGTTATAATAATAAAAAAAAGCCTTGTAACGTTGATATGTAATTATTCATTAGACATATAGACAGATGGGAAATTGCAATGGGTAATGTGGATTTACGCTATATAACCATGGAGGATAACCAATGCTTCTCAATTGATCAGTTGGTGTAATTATAGGGGATAAGTGTAGGGGATAATAGCCCCAACAATTACTATAGCCTATTGGGACTATTTTCTATTGTGTTTAATTAGATATCGACATGTATTTTGAATTTCTTTATTCTTAAAATTATATTTGGTGGCTAAAATACCTGTTCGATAAAAGTGAAAATGGACCACATTAACACATCCCCATGGTAACAACAAAATTAAATTCCAGATTTTTGACATCTAGAAGACGCATCCCGTTCGAAGTCACCAAAAAAGAAAATGATTTGAGGCCCCTAAGTTTGAGGCAGCACACACCATTACAAACATGTCATCACACGAGCTTTACTTCATGCGGAATAAAGTAATAAGAACGACATATAAGCTCAGTAGGTACCTGCACTTCTGAACAACTGGTTAAAACATCTCCAGAATTTCTGACGAAAAACTTATTAAATTATCTGAATTTTTGTTTTACCTTTGAGAAAAATATTGCTAGAGGATAGAGACGCCATTCCGTTAAATTTACAGAAAAATTAATAAAGTTAGGGTAATATGATTATTATCACTGGGTGATCAAACTTATTATGCAAAAAGCTTTTATTTAAATCCAAATATACCCCTTCAGAAAAAATGATTTCAATGGATAATACATCAAACATGAAGTATTATGGGTGTGGTGACACCATATGAAATTAATTTCTCTTGAGTTATCTGAAAAGAACCTTTGATGTTTTGAAGAGTGTGAAGTCTTCATGAGAATGCTGGACTCCTGAAATGAAGGGGCATATGTTACTAGGATTCTGCTGCATGAGTTAGCTCAACGTTGTCTTCATGAGAATGCTGGACTCTTGAAATGAGGGTGGATATGTGCGCGCTAAAAATCTGTATTATTATTATTATTATTATATGTTACTAGGATTCTGCTGCATGAGTTAGCTCAACGTTGTCTTCATGAGAATGCTGGACTCCTGAAATGAAGGGGCATATGTTACTAGGATTCTGCTGCATGAGTTAGCTCAACGTTTAGGTGTTAAAGATATATTGCCCGTGTTTGTCGCTATTTTAATGGCAATTACTTTAACTACACATTTTTTCAAAATAATCTTGAGTATAAATTATTTTGGTACTTTTTACTGTAAGACTATTTTGTGAAATATCTCATTTCAAAGTATTTGTTTTCCTTTCTAAAAAGAAATTATCAATATTACGATAAAACACGGGCAATATAGGCCTACATCTTTAAATACATTATTCACTTTTAGTAAATGTAGTCCTGTAGAAAAATTAATAATAAAAAAATCAAGAGATATGTGTAGAAATCAACCTGTGCATTGTGCCATTTACGAGAGAAAAAAAAGTGAAAATCAGATTTTTCGTGTTCATCCTAACGCGGAATGTTTGGCTCGTGAAGTCGAAAATTCAGTTACTTATTTTATTTAATTTTTTTAAAAACTAATTTTACTAAATTGAAAACGCCTCGAAATAAAATTCAACGGGGTATTTGACACCATCAACAACTTTACACAAAGTTTGTTTTTAAACTCTGAAATCCATAATGCATGGATGTCCTTCAACAGGCAAACATTTTAATTTGAGTAACAATTTTCATTTCATAACATTTCAACAGTCCTTTGTCAGAGTGATACCGGCACCTTCCTAAAACGAATATAGGTCATGAATCAACACGGCCGTGATTGAAATGATATGGTGTAACGCACTGTGTAACCTTCGTGTTTCGTTAATATGGTAAATATAAACCCGTGATATTCGAATTGAACGTGCTGAAATATTTTTGCAGTTGTGCTTGAAGTCTTCACGAATACAATGATCCTGTGCATTAAGTTTAGCATCATATACGGGTGATCCAATGTTAGTTTTGTGTTCGTCCGAGAATCGGGGTTTTAAAAGAATTTCGCGAAACAAAATGGCTGAAATGTTTTCACGGTACTGCCATAGACATAGATTATTTCCTAATTGTCATAAAACTGTCAAGCGCGTTGTGACATTTTAAGTAATGGTTTACAGTTTAAGGTCCATTTCATTGTCAATATAAATAATGGGCCAAATTAATCCCACAAATTAGCTGAAGTAGGTCTATTGCGTTTTAAGTACCATACATACGTAAAACATTGGTCTAAGTACCAAGTAAATCAACATGAATTTTTGTATACTAGCATAATGTCATTAAAATGCCCTGCCCTGTCATCATAAAAGAGCAGGTAGACGAATCGTTGAGACAAAAAAGGCGAACTCATCACGATGTTCTTGGACCGTGACGGCCCGAGGACGTGGGACGTGACTGTAGTCGGAGTCGCTTAGGTTTCCAGCGAACGAAGAGCCGTGTCTCATGCATGTTTGATGCCGCAACTCATCCAGCCGCGGCCCGTTGAAAATAAATTGTTGATTAAACGTGATCCATCGGTAACGGTTCCGCTAGGGCTTGCGTCCCAGCGGCGAGACCCTATTAAATTGTGATCTATTCTAGGTCATGGGAGTACTCTTGCACGGATACCATCTAGAGAGTAGGGGGCGATGATGTTGGGTCCATGAGGATCAGGTTAAGTTTGATTACTGGGTAAAACAATCAGAGGGTGTAACGCCTTTGTGTGAAAGAACGATGGTTGATGAATTTTGTACAAATCAAATATGCTGTAAAATGGCTAATTAAAAACGACAACTTAATCGCTTGAAACTGTGTACCTATACAATTCATCACTTTATTTAAACTATGTAACAAAGTGTCAGACCCTAAGTTTGTTGCTAGGTGACATAGAGTCCTTTCTCTATGGTGACATCTTCTAGCAGTGGGCATGGTTTCAGTCTATATAGGGATATCCCTCCAATGCACACTGTCCACAATCACCAATCAAGCTGTTAACGGTTTAGAACGTGCAAAAGTCTGAAGGGTCACGCGTTTTTTATGTGATTGTACTTGATAAGAGCACGTAACTATATAGGTACATGACTCAAATGTGCAATAATCATAGTAAGAAAAAACATATGACAGAAGACTCATGCCCTAACGTGAAAATCCATCAATACAGAAAGACAGGAATTATAGATATGTTATGAAGACATGCATATACATCCATTTTAATGTATTTAAACAAAACTTTAAATACAAATACATGTGTTCTGAACCTGGGGTCTAACGTATTCTGAGAATAAACACAGCATACGATTTAGACTCCCAGTCCCATCCCTGGGGCTCAATTACTTTAGCTAACATGTAGATGGATTTTCAGTTCTATTATACCTGATTGTAATCATAACGCCTTTTAGCTCATAAACTTTTGATAGCATTTCATTATGTTCATTTTATGAAAATCAAATAATAATGTGTGCGAAACTAACCCATGAACCATTAATTTCAATATTGTAGAAGTATATTGGAATAAGCTAATCTTTATTCACCACGCACCCGCTTCTCTGACAACTTACATCCCGTCACAAAATCACCTAACATTTCAACATCTCTAGGGAAGGACTTACTCCAGCACCTAGCTGGTCAAGAACCAGCCTAAGGACACCCTATATCCCTGTGGCTTAAACAAGGACCGGCCCAGTGAGACAAACCACACAAGTTGTCTATATAGAGTGTGTACACACACATGTACAGTAAATATTATTTGAAAAGGTAACTTATTCCTTATTCTGTGTAGAAGTACATTGGAAAAAGGAACTTTCGTGTGAGACGGTTATAGTATTATTGGAATAATGAAATGTGTATTCCCCGCACACTCGCTTCTCAGACAACTTACATCCCAGACAACTTACATAAAGGATCAACAAAAGTGTGATAAGTAGGTGTACTAATACAGGTTACACAACAATATAAGACACATTGCAGTCAAAATATCATGCAGAGATGGTCAGATAAAGAGAAGTCACTAACATGAAGAGATGGTCAGATAAAGAGAAGTCGCTAACATGCACGAGATGGTCAGATATAAAGAGAAGTCACTATAACATGCACGTCGCTAAATGAAGCAATAAAAAATCTACCCTATTGGAGTTCCATCTTGCAAACCATGAAGAATCAGTCATGAAATTATCATAATTAACAACCACAGCAATCCACCACACTTGCATGAATAAAGTCAACTGATAACAATTGAACCACTGATTGGGCGTTTCGTCTCTAAGCAACGGTTAGTAAACATGTGGATGTTTAAACGAAGCGTTTTTGTTTCATTTAATATATTTTTGCCCTTCACCAACCTATCATTGAAGCACGGTTTGCGGTAACACCAAACCGATATGGCCCTGTATACGAGTGCTGTGGAAACAGGCCTACTGCGTGTACACGGGGAATCTAAGCGACAGAATGCTGCTGTCTATGCGGGATGTGATTGGGTTGAATGAGTGTATGGAGTGTGTAGAAGTATTCATTAATTAGTTCTTTATTCGATGTGCAAAAGTATACGAATATTAAGTAATTAAAAATTGTTGAAGAATTCTCTAACCGTCTTTAACCAAGATACACTTTTAAATTCATCAATATTTTGTAAGAATCAAATCCTATGTTCTATAGGCTTTGGGAAGGTTACAGCATTGAGGCTCTGTCCCCAAGGATTATACAGCGAAAAAATCCTATTATCTTGTCGACAAGATGGCATACACGTAATTCGTTTAACTTTAACCTGCGTAGAGAACTCTTGACGACATGGATATTATTTAATTGACAATCTAAACATTGGTACTGAAAATCCTCTGCCAATCCTCATTCCTCAAACCTCAAACATTCACTATCATTAATGTGTTAGTTTATAAACACTTGAACAATTCTGCAAGTTTGATGAGATTGACAGAATGTGTATTAACCTTAAGGATTTTATGCATAAGTCGGATTAGAAAACAAATACTCTTTGCTTGTTCATTTACTATTTACTCCCTTTTCTCAAAAAAGAAATAAATTCATTTGGGTATTGTTTCGATGATAGCCTATACTTTAGCAGTATTCCTTAGGCCTACTTACCAGAAATATATTTCAAATAATGGGTAAACTCCAGGATGGCAGAAAAGGGGGAACACCGGGGGCGCATTACAAAATAAAAGGCACAGATGGAGACGTATCGTAGATATACATTCATGGCAATGCAAAAAGGGCACTACATGGCCCCCTACCCCACACTCATTAACTGGTAATCCGATTATTTAAAAAAAAAAAAAAATACTAATCAACAAATAGTCCTCTCAGCAAACAATGTGAAAATGGGAAGGGTCAGTTGTTGTTTGACCTCAAATGTTTTTTTGTTAGCCCCCCCCCCCCCCAGTTCCATGTACTTTCATAGCGCCCACTCGTCTTATGCTAGCTTTGGAACTCTCTATCCGGTGAATGATACATCAATTCAGACCATCACAATGTACATCATTGTTTGTTGAAACTGCCACCTGCTCGTAATGAATGGTACTTAGTATATTATTTGGAATGGATAATGAATGAATAAAGTAGCTTTTCGGTCTGTTCAATGTACTCGATATTAGCATCAATCAAGAAAGGTCCATAAGCGGACCAATTTAGTTTGAATACTATCATCAGTAGGTTATTATAATCGATCTGTTCTAAGTATAATGTTTAAATCCAATATCACTTCTGGTAAAATGTTTGTAAATGCATCCATACGTTATAAGAATCAAGGGATATGTATAAAAATATCCATACTTATTGATACTTAGATATGTACCAAAACCAACATGTGAAAGTTTCATCTAATAACGTGTTCGGATTTACCCGAACACCTTGAAATTGTTTTTTTAGGTGTTCGGTTGTACATTGAACACCTCTTGAAATTGTTCGTTTTTTAAAAACTTTTTCTTCTCCTTCTTCTTCTAAAAAAACATAGTTGCAAAGTTCACAGCACCTTAAAACTTAAAACATGCAGTTGTACCTAAAGTTGTGACGTTATGCTGACGTCATCGGATATCGGATTACTCTAAATCAAAGTTTAATATTAAAAAAAAATTATGTCTCATGAACCACAAAAGATATTTTCACAATCTTTGCATCATCTTAAAGATCTTGAATTATGTCACATTTCGTTCATAGACATGACCCAATCTGACCTCTCTTTCCGTTCGAAACTGGAAGTTTAAGTAAAAAAATATTCTGAAGCACTATTACCTATGTACAACCCATTTCGCGCGCCCACGGCCTTTTGCACACACTGATCACGAGGCATACATAACCTTAAGTCAAGTCGCATGCCAGAGTGAACTCCACGTTTATGTACATGTAGCCGTATAGCCGGTTCATGATCGTGGAGAAATTGAAAAATGTAACATCTTTTACACGGACATGACCCTAACGCCACCTTAACTTTCAAATGAGAAAAAGAGTTCTGATATTTCAAAGTAAAAGTTAAGTTGTTATAATAAGTGAGGTCAGACCTTTTCCAAAATTATATTTGATGACGTCATTAGTGCTCACAAAAGTTCCATTTTGCTATCATGAAAAATATGAGTCAGAATTTCACAAAATTGGCACAATGAACAACAGCCACATTACAAACAAAAGTATTCTGAAGTACAGTATAAACCCAATCACAAGATTGAACCGAAAGTTGCGGTTGGGAGAATTTGAAATTACATGTAAATCAATGACATAGTACGAAAAATCACAATCCCTGAACCAAAAAAGGCAAGAATCTTAATTTATTCTTGACCGTAAAGAAAATTAAATATCCTAAATTTCTCTCACTAACATGTAGCTGATCTGACCTTTACTTGCAGTAGAAACAGGAACTTTAAATTCAACATATTCCAACGCAAAATAGATGTCTTGTGAGATAATGTTATAATAGAAAATGAATTGTGACGTCAACAATGATCATTTTATTGAACCGGAAGTTAACCCAAACACCTAGTGTTTGTTCAAACAAACACTTAAGCTCTAGTTTCATTCTGTAGTTAACAAGAAAATAGTGAACATGTGATAAGATTGTTCGTATTAAATCCAACATGGTATTTCTGTCTTATGATGACAGAAATTAATTTTGTAAATCATTTCGCTATTTTAGCATCAGAGATAACATGTACCATCATCAACTTTACACCAAGTATATGTTTTATATAAAACTGTAATCCTTGAAGTTTTTTTTTGGTATCGTGGATTTAATAACAATGGACCCTCTTTACACCTGAAGCATCTCTACGCCTCGTACCTTTGTCGCCTAGTCTCTGATCAGCTACGCCTCGTACCTTTGTCGCCTAGGCTCTGATCAGCTTGCATGAAAAACAAATAAAATGTGTCTTCTGATTTTGCAAATATTCCAACGATATTTACAGGCCTACGTGTTCCCGCACTACATCAACATATTGATTCAGTATCTGTATCAATATTCGTACTGTATTGGTGATCTTTGTGGGTCTTTTACTTGTGCAACATTTCATTTAGTCACTTTAGGATAGTTAGTGAAACCAGTTTCAATGAAGGGGCTGTACTTGGTATTTTTTGTTTGTATAGATCGCCATGTTTTCATTTGGTACTATATGGGAGGGGACATGGCCTCTTAATTTCGCTATTTCTCACATGTAAAGTGAAGTATCAATGACATTTATTTCAATGTTAACAACAAACAACAATGTAAAAGCAATGTATCATACATGTATTATGGTATGCAACGGTAATTTTTCGAATTATGAATAAATTATGATTACCTTATCAAACTTATCAATCAATAATTATGTACTTGTGAACAGTAAATACATTCAATGTATTAGAAAATAATGTTAACATTAGGGAAAGTAGGGAAGCCATAAGAGGTTTGTTTACTCTTCCCCTGTTGACAGACAAGACAAACTATAACTAGACAAGACACTTTACAATAACAGAATGATGATATTTCATTTTCTGGATGAACAAAAACAAACGACAAAACTTAACAAACATGAAGTAGAACTTCGATAAAGACAAAATTATTGTTATCAAGAATAACACTGTTTATTCCACATTTTGGAAGCGTTACCAGAACAACATTAATTGCTTTAATTGTTGCATCGTATCTTCCCACCTTCATCTTGGAGCCCTCCGAGGAGATAGTGGCTTGAAGATATCCTTGAATACAGGGTTGACAAATGTCCACAGTTAGTGTCCCACACTGTAGGATATATGCGGGGCATGGTTATGGGAGGAGGTGGGGTGGGTAGCAATATAAACGGCAGTTTATGAAGATTATAAAAAATATATAAAATGTTTACACCAAATCATTTTGTATTAAGTTTGTTTGGGGTCAAACTGTGGGCCAACAATCTACCCCTCTGCTCCTCTTGCAGGTATTAATTATAATCTTATTTATCGACTAGAGACAGACCATAGTTATGAGCATGTTGTAGCCACGGTGGTGTTGTGGAAATCCTCATATGCAAACGTATATAATACGCATCTGTACACACTGGCTTTCTAATTTTGTGCTTGAACCAGTATTAATAAACGGTTATTAGACCTATATGCATGATACTTGATCAGTACAGTATTGTAAATGCATTTATCATTCAGTTTCAAACAAAACGAACGATTTAATAATATAAAAAAAATCATTATCGCCAATGACGTCTCTGAAAATTTGAAGCCAAGGCCGTGCAGATCTTACGCCTCGGTAAACATGGCTTGGTGAGCATATAGGAAAACAACTCAGCAACACCTTGTCACAACATCAGGTAGCATCAGACTGATTGTATAGGTGTTAAATCGACCATTAACACCAGAGTCAGTTCTCAATTTTATTCTACGGTCTACTAATTACAGAATCATCCATGCTGAAGATTTGCAGGCGAATATATTACTTAAGCATAAATGAAGCCACCTTTATGATTGAAATCATATTCATAGGAACAAACTAGAAGCGATACAAGCATTATGGCTGATACTCCTATTTAAAAACCGAGGCATATGACATGTATAGTTTAAGATACGTACATTATACTTAGTCCTGTTATGTTCTGTGCGTTTTACGATTTGAGAGATGATGTAAGATATGTTGTTGTAAAATTGCCTCTGTAATAATGTAATGCTTTCTTTGTGAATACACTGAGGTATAACCTGCAGTAATACCTGCAGTAACCCTCACATTCTCAGGAGAAAGAAAAGAGACGTTAAAATAACATAAAATCAACATAGGCTCATACAATGTATAATTTCTTTAATTTCTTTAATTATTCATGAGAAAGGCATTCCACAAGACTTTTACTGTAGTATGTCAAGTTATTTATTTTCAAAATTGCCACATTGATCAATATATTATTTATAGGACTATAGGCGTAATTCATTTTCAAAATTACAGACTAGTAAATGAGTCCAATAGCTCAGATGTAATATTGGTTTCATTCACAAAATATAGCCAAACACGGCTAGCCTTTAAAGGGAAGATACAATATCAGTAACATTGCGCTTATAAAATAAAAACATTAAAGGTACAATATCGTCACGATCAGAGCAGACTTTCAACAGGGCATTGAATCAGTGTCCTAGTTTGAGATGAACACAGTGACTGAAAATTACTGGCTCATTTATGCAGAAGCAACGGTAATATGACCTTAGCATGTAGGAATTATATTCAGTGACTGAGTTAATCTAAAACTAGCACTCCATGCCCTGATGATCATGATGATATTGTCCCTTTAAACAACCAACTGTGACCGTTTTAGCTAATTATGTTGTGTCATTAACGTAAACAATGTGAAAACGCATTCAAAAAAACAGTTTTTCCTAAAGTCAAACCGGTATAATTTCACCTTTCTTTAAAAACAGCACCTCTGACAAAATCATTTCTAAAGGCCCTTGTTACCATCTATGGCTTTACACCAGGTAAGTTGTATGTTAAAATGTATTGTTATTTATGAATAACCAATCTTTTACCATACCTTTTTAAATGTGGTTAAATCTCCCTTATTTGCCTCATACATCAATTGATTTCAGGCATGTAACCTCATTGTTCTGAGCATATTTGCCTATAGACCCCGCCAACGGGATTCGTTGAGGTTTTACAGTCACCTGTTTTCTTTTTAATCATAGGTAAATAATAATGATAGTTGCTTTATCCTTTCACTAAATAAAATTAAAACAACAAAGTCACTTTAAATGATACATAAAACTGCGCTTTCGTCTTCGCTATACGTACCTTCAAGTGAAGCTGTAAGTTCACATTAAAATGACATAAGCTTAATTAGCCACTTCAAAGTATTATATATTAAATATTCATCAATACCAAAACAGTTCAGACAGCCTGATTGGTCGAAACGTGATGACGTGGTGTATTAACAGAACACCAACCTCAAAAAACAGACTACGCTGCACACGAGTGGCGACGCCACGTGCCTTTACCAGTCTGTTCTGTGGTCTTATGTTTTTCATTATATTTCTCTACCAAAGTGGTAATACATAATGCATTTAGTGAATATATTTTTATATCACCTACCGTATATAAATATAGACGAACTCAACATTGTGCTTACGTTGATTGGTTTAAATAAATTTGCAACATAAATTGTTCATGGTTGAAGATTTATGAATAATTCATAAGTAACATTAATGATCCACAGAACGAACTGATATAAGCGCTTGTGACTAAAATCTATAGACCATAATAGTATGTAAGAATATTATTTGACCATTATTTAACTAGAAAGAGTCATCCATCATAAACAATCATACTTTTAAAATAATAAACATATCTAGTGAACAAGTCAGCGACATTTAATTTCCAAATGCTTAATATTTCCAAATGCTTAATATTTCCACATGCTTAATATTTCCAAATGCTTAATATGTGAACGAATGGTATTACTTTAACTTGATAAATTGATGGTCTGTTTAAACTGATGGAAAATCACTACTATAAGAGGCCCCTACGTCATGCAGTGAAGCTGAATTTTAATAATAAATAACTAATCTACATCATGATACCAAAACAACCAAGGGCTATAAATGTGTGCACCTGAATATTTAATCAAATGTCAAAGACAAAAAGCAAGGATACCTCTTTTCCTCCATTTCTTGTCAGATATGGTGTGTCTAGGCAAGAGGGACAGGGATTATTGAGGATTTGAGTCAAGTGACATAATTACTGCAAATCAAACACTCAACAACCCAACAACTAAATAAAAGGCATTATAAGTTAAAGCTACTTGAAGGTCACTATGGCACGTTGCAATGGTTTATACAAGATGGATGAACAATAAACACTATCTGAGCCTGGGTGGGGCGGGGGGGGGGGGGTTAGTAGGCACCGACCAAAACTAATCCCCCAACCTATTGGTTAAAGGAAATTTCTTCTACAAGCAGGCCTATGTTTACTCAATTTTTATCAACATAATCATTTATAAACAACCAAAATGTTGAATTTTCATCCTATGACGTCAAGGCGGAATTAAGGAAAGAGTACTCTTTAGAAATAGTTTAACATTTTTTTAATTAATTAAACCTCACCAACCTTGCGCCAAGTGAGTTTTATATTAAACATTTTATCATTAATAAAACCTCACCAACCTTGAGCCAAGTGAGTTTTATATTAAACATTTTATCATTTTACCAAAAATGTATACATTAAGCCAACTTGGCTTCTTTCCAATGTCTCTTTTACTTAAAAGTCTTCAAAATTGTTCATTGACATTTATTTTATATCAGGACACGTCTACTCTCAATGCTCAATTACAGAATGTATTAGATTTAATGTCTGTTCTATCTATATGCCCAGTGGTGATTATTATAACGCGTCTTAATAAAGCCCTACTAGCCCAGATCTTCCGGGTATCGCCAATGGGCAGAAAGTCGCTATTACTTATTAGCCATACTGGAGTGCAAATTTAAAGCCATCATACAAAATAATTATCTATCGCCTCATATAATGGTACGATGGTGCGGAACGTGACGACAATGTGTCTATTTTAAAATGTTTGTGTTGAATTTGATATTCAAACATTTGAATTATATATCAGATGGCTATTTTAAGCAATGTAGTACACTATGCCCTATTAAAGCATGTATGGTATAACTGCTTAGATTAGGATTATTCATGTACAAGGGATCTTCTTAATAGTGCACAGTCGGCACTAGGTGAGACATATTCAGGGATATATATATATATATATATATATATATATATATATATATATATATATATATATATATATATATATATATATATATATATATATATATATATATATATATATATATATATATATATATATATATATATATATATATATATATACCCATGGGCGGATCCAGAACATTTTTTAGGGGGGCTGAGAATCAAAAATAATTATTTTTCAGTACTACAAAAATTACAATGAAATAATCAAAGGGAGAGAAAAACAAAGCACACTGTGGGAATGGGAGTGCATTCTCCCCTCCCCTCCCCCCCCTCTCTCTCCTTTTTTTATAACGATTTTAGGGGGCTACAGCCCCCTTAGCCCCCCCTCCCGGATCCGCCAATGACACCTCTATCTTCAAAAACATCAATGATGCTCCTCCTTTAAATATATATGCTACCTCTTTTTACCTCCCTTGATTTCCACTTAACTTATTCTTAAGAAATGGATCCAAGACTCCTGTTGCAAGGTTAACTGTTGAATAAAGGTGCCATGTCTCCTTTAATGTATAAGTTATGCTAATGTATAGCAACCTTGACAGTATGGTTACACAATCAATTAAAATACTTGTATACACATGCAATACCGGTAACTAATCATTTAATAAAGCAAGAATAAACACTTGAAATTAATGTGAACAAATTTTAAACCATAATTATCATATTTTTAAGGCCGTTGTTTGTTTTGTAGTGACAAACTCACTCTTATCGGATGTGTTAAAACTGAATTCTGCCGAGAAGGGCAGGCTCATGGTGTTCACATTGCGCTAAAACAAACATCAAAAACTTCAAATTTGTGTAAATTAATTAGGTTCGGGGACACGATTTGCTGCCTCATGCCATCCAGCTACCCTGCGAATTTGCAAATGACAACACGGAATTTGATACAAGTGTATTCATCCACGAACTGTTTCAATTTGCGACTTGGAATCAACAGTGCCTTCATCATGTGCATTATAATAGGGAAACACATCCACAATGCATGCCGATTCATACGATTGTATACGGTCAGCCATGGAAATAAAACCAACCAGGACCGAGCTAAATTATATGGTTTTATAAAGGCTTTGTTTTTAGCCGGGAAAACAGGCAAGAATAAA
This sequence comes from Zoroaster sp. YZ-2022, assembly GCA_029582265.1. Classification (NCBI taxonomy): domain Eukaryota; kingdom Metazoa; phylum Echinodermata; class Asteroidea; order Forcipulatida; family Zoroasteridae; genus Zoroaster; species Zoroaster sp. YZ-2022. Next base: position 542,059 of record CM055827.1, on the reverse strand, counting down.
GGATGACCTACATAATTATTGATTAACATTGCTGCAGTCGGGTCAACATGATATAACTTGATATATTGTTTTTCATATTAAATGAATCACAGTTTGACTTACTCCCCGTCAAACACAGTTTAGTATGCTGAAGATACAAGCTGAAAGTAGACCTATGCACAGTATAGATCAATGGACAATAATTATGTATATGTATGTACATAAAGTAGACCTATGCACAGTACAGATCAATGGACAATAATTATGTATATGTATGTACATGTATGCAGGTTTCTACACAGATTAGGAATAGGCATTCCTCACTGGAAAAATATCAACTTAAATAATATAAAGAATTCGGGATAAAGCCAGTGGCTCAAATTCAAAATAATAAAAAATGATAATGTATGATGAGATGATAAGATGAGATGATAAGATGAGATGATGAGATGATAACGCAACGTCACGATCAACCAATAGGGATTTGCTTTCCTGTAAACACGCACTGAGCATATTACATTGTCAAAGTCAAAGTAGTTTAACATTCTACACAGACATTCTACACAACCTACACTACCAAATGTTCCGTATTTTGCAAGCAAGCAAACAACTACGCAAGCATGCAAACAAGAAAGCATGGAGGCAGAAACTCACGCAACCAGGAAAGCAGTTTACATATAATGTTTCAATATGAAACACAGAAAATGAAATACGAAAAAAGTGTTTCCTTTTAAATGGTTTATTGGCACATGAAATAATAACAAGTAAAGACCTTAATAAGCATAATCATGTCACAAACTGAAGGGCGCCCTCATTCAGAAAGAAAGTCACTCATTGCTTTTTGTATGTGCGCTATTCTTAAACTTGCCGTGTCTTAACCTATCAAGGATAGAGATAGGCTACAGGCGTACCATTCAAGGGGTTTCATTGGATACATTGTGCTAAAGATCTACCATCATGCTTTGAGGCTCGCGCGCGTATGAACGCTACACTACGCGCACGCGCTGTACGCGTACTTCTGCCATCCAAATATCGCTGGAGATATTGCGCGTGGACTCCAATCATCCGCGCGCACGGTCAAAGTTGAATTTCGGGAAAATAAAATGGCGGCCGCGGCCAGTATCTGGCGTAATTCACAAGCCTCAAAACGTGACGTCAGATCTTCAGGCTAGCCACCATATCTTTGAGTCGTGCGCCCTTCAGTTTGTGACGTCAGTGCATAAGGTCCATTATCTCCATTATAATGGAGATCATTGATAAGGTCTATCTGGATGGTAAGTGTGACGTCATAAGCCACGCCTCCTTCACATGGAGTGGTTCCAAAATAATTCTGCTTAATTACGTGCATTGCCCTCTTTTTCTTGCTAGGACAGAAGAAATCGTCAAATTTTTATAGTTGATCGTTATTTATGTTTTGCAAAAGAGGTTTTAGACTGTAACTACACAGTGATTTCTTCTTGCATTGGAGATGAAAGTTGAACAACGAGTGCGTGTACTGTCAATACACGCGCGTACGTGACGCATCTACTTACGAAGAAGATAATCCTGTCTAAAAAAAAGGACCAAATATGCCTTCACATTATATGTAGCCTAAAACATCACAATAAAAAGATACATCTTATAAAGACTATAAAGACTAGAATTGTAATGATAGTACTTTTGGACATGTGTTACAGTATTATATTATATGATAAAAGTAATATTATTCCTCTATCTTAATCCTAAAAACGAATATCATTATTTCAGCGACCGACATATGAATTTATATTCCTGGTGTAATGAGTAAGATACACTATATTGTTTCTATAGGCCTATATTGTTTCTATAGGCCTATATTGTTTCTATAGGCCTATATTGTTTCTATAGGCCTATATTGAAAGACTAATGATGATATCAAAAATCCATTTCAAAGCAGTGTTTGTCTAGATTCTTATGTATAAACTATATTTTTACTGAAACACAAAATATACCGGTTTGAGAATTGAATTGTGCACTTTCCTCTGGAACGTTTGGACCAATTTAGTTGAACATTTCGCATGTCGATTTCTATTCATATCTTTATTAAGTATATTATTCATGCACATAATGACCTTTAAAAAAAAAGTATATTGGGATTTAAAGATTTAACATTTATAATAACGAGATCTCAATGGACGTTATTGAATCACATTTACATTTATCTCCACAATTTGCAGATTTGTTTTCAAGTATTCCATTAATTTATATTAGGGTAATAATTTATAATCTCTAAATAAAACGGTAATAATTGATAGCCTTAGAGATGAAATCTTACAGCGCACTTTTGGTTAAAATGTAATTTTATAATAAAAACAGGGAAAGTTTCGGCTCAGCTATTATACTTCTGACAAAAATGTGGAGCAAGAAAAAAACACTTCAGGACTAACAAGAGACTTGAGTTTTTTTCTAAATAAAAATAAGAGCACCGAATACACTTTGAGGTTGTATTTTGAATATAGGCAGAATGTGTAGAATAACCAAATGTGTATCTTGTCTTCACGTATTCTAGTACTATATATATTATATTTATTTCACACATAATGATTAACATTATCTCTTTAAATCAAGATTGATAATTTATCTATTCCTTAATTTATCTAAAGATTTTAACAAAAACTTCGCTGTCACAAACAGATATCGACTATAATGGGTTGACATTGAAATCCGTACAGTACTATAACGCTTTATAGACTTCATATTTGCGGAGCATTTGTTTGCGTAACTAATTGTGTGTATAGGTAAAGTAAAATGACAATGATGAGAAGATTTAATTTATTTGGTGATTGTCTGAAAATACAACAGCGCTAAGTGAAATTGAATGTTATAATCATTGTGTACATACAGATGAACCAGTAGTAGAAGTTGTCATGAAAACGATGTCAAAGGGGATGCATGTTCAATTTTGTTTTACATAAAATTAATATTGAAATGTTTGGGTAAAAAAAATAATGGTTCAAAGTACCTTAATAATGCGGTTCCAGGATAGATTCTGAATTTTGTTTTAATAAATAACAAAACCATTTTAATATCAATTAACCTATTTTGGATATATGTGTTTGTGCACATAGGCTATTAAGATACTTTCATCAACTTACTAAAAATATATGGTATAACCAGTAAAGCCACGATGAATTATTTCCAAACTTTGCTTTTTATTTATCCGTGCCTTTATACAATTGGTAACATAATTCAGTACATTGCCATTCCCGCAAAGGTATTTTTCCAGTAACCTGTCTTTCAGCATAAAGTCTAGCAGATGTGGGATTTATTTTTGGCGACAAAACATAATATCCCAATATGTTTCCATAAATTATCTTCCGTGAGGTCGAATCAATTCTAATTCATTCATTTCAGAAATCATTGAAAACTTAAATATAATGCAAATATTAATTTCAATGGACTCTCTACATCTTTTTGTTGTGCTTATAATGATAACAAAAAAATCAATTCTTTTTGAAATAAACCTCCGTTTCTCAGGCTGTTGTATGGATCCTTGATATAATGACATCAACGGTGCGGTCAGTGTTAATACTGCCCTCACGTGTTGGTAGTTGATTTCGCGAGGTATGAAAAAAGGTCTGTGCATAGCTGAATCGGCGGGCGGGCAATAAAGCTTGATCCAGGTCAGAATTCCTCCATTTGTTAAGATGCCAAAATGAACCAGGAATAACACTACTGTGGATCTCTAGAGGATGAGGCCAACTGAAAAACCTAATGGTAAAGAAACAATGTATAAATGAGTTAGGAAATAGACAAGGGACAGATAGCCAGTCTAATCTATGGAGAGAGACGGTCTGAGAAAACAAATTTCCATCAAAACACAAAATAATAATAATCAAATAAAAGCAGACATAGGTGTGTGTGTGTTGGGGGGGGGGGGGGCGTCAGCAACCCCACGGACCCCCTTCTGGTTAAATCTGTAGAATATTTTAACTCTTTCGGGCTTGTATACGTTTAGTTTCTTTTATGCACTGGGAATACTGTAATTTTGATAATTATGTTATCATTCATGCACTGCAAAAACTGTGGTGTTAAAAACTACACCACTGGTGTTTATATTAGGCAACTCGCACAATATAAACACCAAGGAAGAATAAAGTTGACACCACTGGTGTTATTTTAACACCTCAGTTTTTGCAGGGTGTGAATTTGATAGATTTTCATGAGCGTTCTCTTTTTGAAATATGTCACCTCATATTGCCACCACAAACCACTCCTGAACACTTCTATCTATTGATAAGTTCATGTTGAGTCAGAAATTAAATTTACAAAAAAAAAATAAAAAAAATAAAAATCAGCAACATAATCTCTCATTAAGCTTAAGTTTCATGTATCAATTACATCAAAAATTTCCATCATAATGCAGACACAATATAACCAATATTACACACGAAAGCTGGATTTCAAATACCAAACATAAGTATTCCGGCAGGAATTTAAAAAGGGTTACCTGGGGCTAAAATCGAAAAGAAATTTTTTATATTTTACAATTAAATATGTTCTATTATCTTTATTGATATAATGATGTTTTAATATCTATGGTAGACATCAGCTTTTAGGAAATATTTTTATTCACTTCAGAAATGCCAATTTCTTGAGTCATGTGATTGATTGTACCAATATTTTCTATCACGTGATCGTAAGGCCATTAAGTACACAATTCTTATTTATGTTTTTCCGGGTAAGACCATAAGGAGTAACAACTAGTTTCAACTAGTTTTTTAATTGCCAATTGGCAACATGATTTATTTCAATTCAATTTCAGTTTCAATTAAATTTTAATTCAATTTCAATTTCAATTCCAATTCCAATTTATTTATTTTGTCCAAGTTTATAAAATAAAATAGAAAATTATTCTGTCAGGCTGGTTGTATTTCAGTTAAAAAAACACGGTATTTATTGCATATAAACCCACACACAATAGCTATAGAACTAAACTTAGATGATTAAAATACTCTTAGACAAGGTTTAAAAAAAGGCATGGCATAAAAGTACCGTACATGAACATTTTAGAAAACACACCCAGAATAATTAAAAGTGCAGGGCGTATTTAGTATTAAAAACAATTTGACACAAAACATGAAATTTAAAACTCACTCAAAACCGGAAAAAATAAAAACACCAGAAAAACAAACAATCAAAACAAACATTTCGGTTATGTAAAAATCTAATTAAAATGCTGATAACTTACACACTTAAAATGGAACTGAGTATATAAATATAAAAAATACTGCAATTATTCCATTTAATTTAAATGTCCCTTCATGGTTATAATGTCTAGGTGATTCAAGTGTACCGCATGGGGGCGCTACAACTTACTTGGGAGCATAACACCAGTGTTTACATAGATCACGAGCGTTCATTGAAGCCATTGGACCAATAATGTTGCTACTCTTATAACACATTTTTTTTAAACTGGGAAACATGACCTTTGATTGGTGGACGTGAGTTCATTTTGCATGTGTGGTAGCGCATGCTTCACTCATTTTGTAAAGTACCCATGAGCGGACCATCTATCCAGTCTGTGATCATTTTGAGTCCATTATGAGTATTTTTTACAACTCTCTCCGTCTAGTAAGACTTGAAACTTTGTACACTGCAAAAACTACACCATTGGTGTTTATATTGGGCAACTCGCACAATATGAACACTATAGAAGAATCAAGTTGACACCACTAGTGTTATTTTAACACCACAGTTTTTTGCGGGGCATGGTCGAGACTCTTGCGGTGACACCATGTAGAAATTCTCTTTTGAGTTGTAACCAAACAGTTCTTTTTAGGACTATTTACTAATCAAAAGAGGATTCACATGGTGTTACCTCAAACAGTCTTTACTTCTCTCAGTATAAACGTTTGCTTACGAACAGTCTTTTCTTGCTTAATGTTATCTTTGCTTTTCAAGATGCATTTTCCGTCTTGTTTATTTTTTTCACTAGTGGAATTACAATTTAAATTTTCATCTCATCAAAGGCAAGTTCCTAAATGCCGGGCCCCGTCATAAATTAATGTACTTAAATCCATTTTATACTCAAGGCAACATACTGGATCATGGCAACACTTCTAAAAGTATCCTAACTTTCTTTGAATCAAGATATTCATTAAAAACCAACTTGTAAAAGTCTGAGCTTATGTCGTTAAGTCTGACATTATATTGTTATCAAGAAAAATAAAGAAAATGCTATATTTGAATCTTCATTCTAACGTTAAATTGTTATCTCCGAAATCAGTTGGGCACTGTTTTACTAATTGTAAACAAATAATAGCGCCTCAGAGAGAGATCATTTTATCGTGTTTTTCTCGTGATTACTATGAAGCATGTTCATAGTGCAGAATTACGAGTGAAATACCGGTACCCAATACAAAATAGAAATAAATAAAACGGGCCATACATCTAGAAACAGTAAGATTTCATAGGAAGAGTAGAACAGGAAAACATAATATCTCACTTCGATTATGTGTCTCTGCCACTCCAATGATAATTCATCAAACCAAGCATCTAGTGTACACTGCCGACTGTTTGTCCATTCGCTTTCCAAAGGTGGCTGCAAAAAAAAAAAAAAAAATGAAAAAAAAATAAAAAATTCGTTGAAAACTAAGCTTTATCAGAAATACAGCGGACAGTTTAGATACGCGTACCGTACTGAAACAAGCACAGACATTGAAACCTAAAGACTAACAGAGGAACCAGCATATAGACTAGGCTGAATGACCTACACACCGCAGATGAACCAGTATAGACTAAGCTGAATGACCTACACACCGCGGATGACTGACCACGCTAGCCACAAAGGGCGCCTCCTTTAGAACGTTATTGCATTTTGTGAAATTCCTGATAGGGGCACGCCCCAACAGCATTGGCGGATCCAAGGGGGGGGGCGGGGGCTAAGGGGGCTGTAGCCCCCCCTAAAATCGTAAAAAAAATATTTAAAAAATAAAAAAAGAGAGAGAGGGGGGGAGGGGAGGGGAGAACGCACTCTCATTTTCCCCTCACTGTGCTTTGTTTTTCTCTCCCTTTGATTATTTCATTGTAATTTTTGTAGTACTGAAAAATAATTGTTTTCGATTCTCAGCCCCCCCCTAAAAAAAGTTCTGGATCCGCCCATGAACAGTATACTGAGCTGTTTATCATTTGTTTCAAGGTATGGGCATACATGAATGATTCTGGATTGCCAATCAAATTGATCATATCAATAAAGGGCGCCTCAAATGTAAAACAAGGCTAAAATTACTGACGGACCCTCACTATAATGATTGAAAGACTATATAGGCCTAAACTACAATTGACGCGATAAAGAGAACGTTTCTCTTCCACCCAAAGAAATAAACTCATTGTCTGCTAATGTTGTCAGGAGAACCCGACCAGACATAAGTATACATCACTTGACTCACTAGTCACAAATAAAACAATAACACCAATCAGTTTATTTTTTCTTGTCCTGTTCATACCTGCATGTTACGAACTGCTTTCAAATCATCATTATCCAATACTTCAGATCTTTTACCTAAAATGTTGTGGTTAAAAATGGTATTGTGTTTGATTAATAAATCATATATATATATATATACAAGGGAAACTGACCAGGTGTAAATACATTTTTGAGTAAATGCCAAATCACCTAAATTTTTGGAAATTTGTCAGTGCCCGACTCAGATTTTGTTGATATTTTTAAACATATCTCTATGGGAGTAATGAACACACAACAAATGCTCCCAACTCAAGTTGTTCGAGATATAGGCCCCTGAAAAATAAAATATATCTCCTGCCTATATCTCAGAATTAGGTGAATATATGTTACTGCAAATTGTTACACATGGTGAATGACACCCAATCTGCTAGAATATGCTGTTAAAAGTACCGTAGTATATAATTATCTCCTTTTCAAGTTTAGGGTCCTTCATTGCTTCAAACCCACAGTTGAGCTGACGTAGGTTTTTTGCCATTTTAGGGCCCCGCTGGTGACCACACGAGTGGTCAGATTACTTTTATATTTTAAAAACTAAAATCATTAATTTAAAAGAAAAATTACACAAAACTTAAAATTTAATATATAAAACGTTTATTCGTGGCACTTTCTTTTTAAAAACTGCTAAAATAAAGAAGATGTTGTTCAATGAAAATCGACAGTTCTGACACAGCACAGTCATTGGAGTGATTATTGCGCAATCACGGCAAGGAGGCACTGAGAACTATAAGCGACAGGTATGAACACACGTGATGTACATCGGCACCTATACTGTACGGTGTACATTGTATACCGTATATTAAGCAGAGTACCCATTCCATTCTTCATCTAACCACAAAGGAGAAAAGATACCAAACTTACTTTTCTTAGGTAAAACTTGTAGCTTACTTGTAGCTTACAGTTACTTTTCTTACATACATCGATAGGATATAATATTTTTAAGTTTCAGTTACATGGGTAGTGGCCCACCTGGTCAACCATCCATTAGAAGGAGATAGTTTTTTGACATTTTTGCCTGCGAACCTATGTTCAGACCCCCAGCCAAACCTCCAATGAAGGTATGATTGGTCCATCCTTGTTTGGGGGCAGACATATGCACCTAGTTTGTACACATATAAAATGTAAAAGCAATCTGACCACTCGTGTGGTCACCAGAAGGGCCCAAAAATGGCAAAAAGTAATCTACGTCGGCACAATTGTGGGTTTTGAAGGATCCTTAACTTAAAAAGATGATATTGTCCTACTACTTTTGACAGCATATTTTAGCAGGGTGTAACTATTTTAGCAGGGTGTAACTATTTTAGCAGGGTGTAACTATTTTAGCAGGGTGTAACTATTTTAGCAGGGTGTAACACCCTGTGTAACAATTTGCAGCAAAATATCTAAACCAAATTTTAAGATATAGGCCTTTGAAAATGCCAAAAAACACCGACCCAACGTGGAGGGAGAAAAAGGGGGCGTAGCTATATTTTTCAGGGGGCCATATGTCGGAAACAAATTGGAGTTGGAAGCAAAAATTTGTTGTGTGTTCATTACTCCCATAGAAGTATATTGAAAAAAATCAGCAAAATCTGAGTCGGTCACTCAAAATGGAATGGAATGACCCTATAGGTAATTTGGAGATTTAAATAAGTCTACTTAATCATTTCAAAGGAAGGTGAAATATTGTTGTATTGACAATATATATGGAAAATATGTCTCTACAACTATGCTTTCTTTCTTTGAAAAAATTAATTATAAACAACTAACTTGTGAACATTTCAGGTTATTAAGTTGTATTGTTTACAACAAACTAGTGAAAATGTATTTGATTAATAGTACCGTAACTTATATTTCATTCTATACGTGCAATCGTATTCTTAGCATGACGTAAATTTAATTGGAAATTTATTTGTTAAAAAGTTACTAAAATGAAAGATCTTCGGACATAAATATTTCAAGGAATGTTTGAACATCATCAATATTACGTCAAGTACGTGTTATGTCAAAATTTGATTATTTATATGTTTATTTTATTTATTTATTTATTTTTTAGAATAACAATGTTGTACCTTTCCTTTAAATGATGTTATAAAGATTACCTGTCATAAACGTATTGATGGGTTATATTAGCTGGGATCAAGGGGGTTACAGGATGCATGTGTTCCTCCATATTAATATTGATGCATCCATGTATGTTCTCATTTTATGCGGATCCTTCTCTACATTGACGTTCTGTCAGTGCGTATAAACATCATCAGTTATAATTAATTTTGAAGGAAACAACTTACCAAAGCCATTGCAGTGAATAGCGCATTTCATGGTTCTACAAGTATCACAAGAGCTTGCTGTTGAACAAAGAAACCACAATAAAACGTACATTATTGGCTATAAATTCAAATTCTTTGTCTTCAGAAAACGAACATCTTCATCTTCTCCAAGTAGTTAATAGGAATGTATAACATTGGTAATTATCAGATTATCAAATTAACGTATGATTATATTGATACAAGTATGCTTATTGTCAAGTTGGTTTATAAGTATCAACGTCCCATCCTACGCCACCCAAGACCTGACATGAGGATTTGGTCAAATGGGTGCTGTTTGTATTGTTTCTCAACCTGGAACTTATCACTTAAGTGTTGGAAGTCAATTCATTCGTGAAGATCCCTATAGTAGATGTAGGGCGGCGCGGGAGGGATGAAGGGATGTGGGACAATAACTATCGATAGATGCATTTCTATGAAGATAATTATATAGATATATATTTTGCCATCAGCCTCCACGCTACGGCGGTAGCTTGGAAATCGGAATAAACAATAGTAAAAAATAAGCAATGCACAGTAAGTGATTTTATGGTGAACCTATTTGTTTGGTGACACCTCCCTAAATTATTTAGGTAATCCCTTAAGTCATATTGGATCTCCATGGGTAGAAAAAACTTTGAAAATAATGTTGATTTTATTTAAACTTTCAAAATAATGTTGATTTTAGTTAAACTAACAACATTATTTAAACAAAACACCAATATAATAATAATCAGTCATAAAAATAGATCCACCGGTGTCAGCTCCATTTTCGTGTCAGACTGACGGAATAAGAGTTTTCTTAAAATAATTCTTACTGAGCGAGAAATGTCATGCGTTCCGCCAAAAATGCACAGAAAAAAGGTTTCCCTTATTACTCCTCAGTCATGCCTCTGAACAGTGATCGGTCTGTATTAAAGGTTGACACAGGCCGATAGATTCACGGTCTGTATTAGTGGTTGACGCAGGCCGATAGATTCACGGTCTGTATTAGTGGTTGACGCAGGCCAATAGATTCACCTTCAGACCAGCAAATTACGAACAAAATTAAGACGGTCTGAATGTATGTCAAGAGTCTAATTTAAAAAAATGTATTTGGATTAAGTTGCCTTTTCTGTAAATGTACTAATTTTATGTAATGAGTTTGCTTTTAACAATTAGTGGATTAAGTTTTTCTGACCTTGTTCCATCAGTCAATTATAATAATTTGTAAATTACTTGCAGTAGCTCACCGATAATCTCCAATCATAATGCAATTAAATTACCGGTATACTGAATAGTAGTACAACCAAGGTTGGTTGAAAAATATTTGACGAATATTCAGTACTATTTATTGACTACTTGCTTATGTCCTAATATTCCCTAAAAACACACAGGTCAGACCTATTTTTGATGGGTCAGAATACGGGGCAGACATTTCTGACACGCATTTTTTTTTCTGACCCAGATTCGAATCACTCATAATTTTGCTTCAGTCTTACCCTAATGGTTTGGTAACTGAGAAAAAGGTAAAAGGTTATTATGTGTGTTAATTCTCAAGTTTCTGAGAAAACTAGGTGAATTCAATTTCAAATGGATTTCAAATATTGTCACACAAGTAAATGGAGGGCAGCATTCTTTCCCATTCAAACGAATCGCGATTGATTAAATTTTTCATTTCAACTTTTATTTTTCGAGGGGCACAAAGTGTTTGCCACTGTAATTCATTTATAATGCAGACAGAATTAATTCTCAGGATATTGATACCATCACCAACTTTAATCTGTGAACAAATTACTTTTTATTATTTTTTGTTGTTTCAAAGTTGAGACTAGTTCTTTGACACAATCAATGATAATAGGCCTACAACGAACTTCAAGTTTCCATCTCTTTATTAGAGACTTCGTAGCACTGGGCCACTGGTCATCACATATATCGCACAAATACTCACGTGCAAAGCACAATATGACGTGATTATAAAACTATAGGGTAAGCTTCTTATACGATTAGGGTCTAAAGCAAGTCTATGTTATTTTTTACAACGTCAAGTACGGTTGAGGTGGCGATTTTGACGGGTAAAACTGAGCCAAAAGGTCACACCCACGTTTCTTGATGGCATGCCCTTGGGTCGTAACTGTAAATGATGACAGGTCAATGAACAGATCGCTACCCAATCACAGAGCATATATTTGAGCTAATCTAAAGTGACAATGAGGACATTACTTTAAGGAATTAGGGAAATTTGTTTGTGAAAAAAGTTGAGCGATAGTGACAACTATACATGTTACTGATGACTGTTTGCTTTATGCTAATACTAACAAAGGCTTTATGTGATGGATCGTGTAATAACTATATAGGAAAAAAGACGTCCAATGACCAGAGACCATGACTCAGGCAGAAGAAGTAACATCTGCCTGAGCAGACAGCATAGGTACAGTAATGACGTCCACACTAAGAAACAGCAACGTAATTAGACTGGTCCCTTGTCTTAATCTTATCAAGGATAGGGACTGGCTCCGGGCGTGTCAATCAAGGGATTTCATTGGATACCGGTACGTTGTGCCAAAGCTCTGACGTCAGGCTTCGAGGCTCGCGAGCTAGCTACCAACCAAATTCAAAGTTGAATCTTCATGAAACTGAGAAGCTGGTATCTGACGCCGTTCACGAGCCTCGAAGCGTGACGTTAAGAATCTTTGGGTCACAAGAGCAACAATGACGTTGACAAATACAACAATTATATAGTCATTAAAGGGTCTATGAAGTGTGTTTTTGTCTTAATGTAATTTGTTATTGTTTTTTTATCAGTTGATATGAATAAAAAATAATTTTAAGTTGTTTTGTGTCTTGAGTGGATTTTTAAAATTTTAATTAAATTATTTTTTTCTTCAAATTTTGCACGACGCAAGGTGGCTCTATTCGTGACGTACACCTGGGCAGAGAAAAAAGCAAACAAAGGTTTTCATTGTTTGCTAGCGTGCCTTTTTAACCCATTATTTTTGGCCATCATTGTTGCCACTAGGTAATAAAACAGTCATGAACTGCTAGCAACGTGTACACGCGACTTACGTAATAAACATGTACTTAAGTAAAACTTGCAGCTCTGCATGGTGAAGAGGATAAGTAAAGACTGTTGACATTAAAAACTTCGTGAAACTTCAATAGTAAAGCATGACACAGAGTAATAATAATAATAATAATAATAATAATAATAATAATAATAATAATAATAATAATAATAATAATAATAATAATAATAATAATAATAATAATAATAATAATAATAATAATAATAATAATAATAATAATAATAATAATAATAATAATAATAATAACAATAATAATAACCAACTTCGCTAATAAAACAAAATATTGATGTGTTTGCTAAGTATATCACAATTATTGTAAACAGATCTCTTTCTTCCGGTTGTTTCCCTGATAGCCAGAAGGTTGCTCATGTTAAACCACTCTTAAAGAAACCCAATTTGGACAAGGAAGTTTTCAAAAATTACCGACCGGTAGCGAATTTAAAGTACCTTGGAAAAACAATTGAGCGAGTTGTTTCATCACGGATCTCTGACCATGTTGGTGTTAATAACCTGTCGGACACATTTCAGTCAGCCTATAAACCATTTCATGGAACGGAAACTGCTCTTCTCCGCGTCAACAATGACATTTTATCTGCCATGGATGATGGAAAAATCACTGCATTAGTTTTGTTAGACTTAAGCGCCGCTTTTGACACGGTCGATCACAAAATCCTTCTCTCCCGCCTTCAATATCATCTTGGAATACATGACACAGCCCTGGATTGGTGCAAGTCCTACCTTTTAAATAGGCCCCAGCATGTTTGTATTGGTAACGCTATCTCCGAGCCTGTTATTCTTGACTATTCTGTGCCCCATGGCTCCGTGCTCGGCCCACAGTGGTTTACTGTTTATACGTTTCCAGTTCGTGATATCATTTTGAAGTATAATTTAAATTACCATGTCTACGCTGATGACACGCAGCTTTACATTACTTTTAAATCTTCTCATGAACCTGCCGATTCCTGCATTACAACACTGGAGAAATGTATTCAAGAGATTCGAAGTTGGATGAGACAAAACTTCTTGAAATTGAACGATGAAAAAACAGAATTTGTTCTATTTGGATCACGTCAGCAATTGTCTAAAGTTTCTCTTCCATTTATTACAATTGGTGACTCGCAGATAACCCCCTCATCACAAGCACGTAATTTGGGTGTTATATTTGACTCGACAATGACTTTAAAACCTCATATCTCTAACATTGTTCGCATATCATCATTTCATATAAGAAATATTAGCCGAATAAGGAAATACTTGAATAAAAGTGCTGCTGAACAAATTATACATGCGTTTGTCACATCACGGATCGATAACGGGAATGCTCTCCTCTATGGTCTCCCGCAGAATCAAATATCGCGTCTTCAGCACATACAAAACACAGTAGCTCGTGTTGTGACTTTGTCCAGAAAGACATGCCATATCACGCCAATCTTGAAAGAACTGCACTGGCTTCCTGTTTCACAGAGAATTGTTTTTAAACTTATACTAATTGTTCACAAATCTTTTAATAACATTGCTCCAATTTATATTTCTGAACTGCTTAAAGTCTACACTCCATCACGCAATTTGCGCTCCAGCAACATGTCACTCCTAAAGGAACCAACTTCAAAACGGAACTGGGGTGATAGGTCTTTTTCTGTCGCGGCTCCGAGACTCTGGAATCATCTTCCAACTAAACTCAAATCTTGTCATAGTACAACTAGATTTAAGTCGATGCTTAAAACTCATCTTATGTCACAATTCTTCAAACATGATGTATATTTGTAATTGCATTATAGGTACATGTATCTCAGTACATAATTTTCCCTGTGCTATCATTGTATATTGTTTGTATTCATGTTTTATCTTTGTTTCCGCGCCTTGAGCGCCCAGCAGGGTGGATATGTGCGCGCTACAAATCTTTTTTATTATTATTAGAGTGCCACGTAAACACGGGCTAGTGCTAAAATCTCCCAGATATACGTCACAGATTTACGTCACAGATTTTATGTTAATAAGAAGGAATGGGAGCAGGGCGGCGCCCCCCTAAGTTTAGAATTTATTTTAGTTTAATTGTACAAACAGACGCAGAAAAAATGGACAAAGGGCAAATATATTCTCCAATAGGCATACTTTATTGTTCACATTGTTAAAGACTGCCCAACAGTCCAGTTAGATTTACACCTTGGTGTACATCCTTGCTCAATGGTGATATAGGGAGTCCAACTTGGGTTACAATAATCAGCAAAAGTAACATATAAAGCAACAGATTCAGCAACACCAAAGTCCATTAGGCTCCTATTGTCTTATCTACGAACCCCGCCTTCTGCACTTCTATTGATCCTTTTAACACTATTTCACTATGTTTGTATACAAATCATGTCATAAAATACCTAAGTAAATTGAAACATGAGCTTAGTCCGCACGAATAGTGACAATACGGTACACTTGGAGATAATGTAATTTATTAATGGATATTGACGTCTCGATGGGCACACTATAAAGAAAACCCTATGAAATTTGGACCATTATTTTGTGACACTTCTGATTCATATTGCTATCTTAATACTTCCATGGCTTATAACATCTTTGTTTTCTGCTAATGGCTGTTCATTAAACGTAATTCTATAAACATATAATGTATGTATCAATCATTGTCATTGTATATAGCCATTATACCTATTTAGGCTTGTATGAACAACCTGGTATAATATTAAGGCAAAAAAATCTCCGGTTTCTGGTCATAGGTCGGCTCAAAATCGGTGCGTTGCCAACAGGGAAATACGTGATAAACGTGTATACGCGGGGACTAAATTTCCCATATACAAAGTATGGTGGCTAAGAGAGGCCTCACAGATCGGGCAAACGTTCATGCCCCTATCTGAAAAAGTCGTGTAAAACACAGCACGGCAGAATTCCATTCGATCCAGCAATGTTGGCTGCAATTGGACATCGTTTCATAGCAAAAACCAAACCAAACAAAAAACAACAACAACAAATTAAAGATGGCGACGTGCGGGTCTAAGGCGACGCGCATTAAATATTAGAAACTGGAGACGTATTTTTGGCTTAAAGAGAGTAATTTTGGCTAATAAAAAATAGGAGCGGGATTCGCTGGACAGACGTAACCAGTGTTCAAATTCAATGTATAACATTGCGTTAACAATATAGGCCTATGTCCTTACAAATTGAGATAACGCAAAATCAAGAACATTACAAGAACAAAATCAAGGACAAGAACATATAACAATTATAGAACATCATTTCAAATTATTACATTATAGTTAGGCCCTACCTTGAAATCTTTGGTTAAGTGAATACAAAATAATGATATGTACATTTATGCAATGTTTAAAATAATACAAATTCAAGGCAATACATTAATTCTCTGAGTACAAGAAGGGCGAAAACCGGCCAGCGAAAACCATTTTTTGGGAAAAAAAACACGGGTAATTAAAGAATTCATGGTTCTCAATTGTACATGCAAATTATTCCATATAATTGTACCAATTATAGCAAAACTCGTTCAACAGCATTCCTTTTTCGCAAAATGAACCTTCAGAGTCATATTAGTGGATTGTCTCGTTTCACGAATCTGTGTAAATGGTGTGAATAGATTTGTCATATAAAAAGGACTCATTTTGTTAATACATTTGAAAACAAGAACAGCTTTTTTATACTCTTTCAGAGAACGATAGCCAATTAAGTTTTGCAAACATATCTGCTGAGGGGGTTAGAAAGGCACACTTCAGAATTATCCTTGCGGCTCTTTTCAGACATCTGTTAAGTAGAATAGGCCTAATGTTTTTATTTCAATGGCATTTTCTGAATGGAAATTAAAGTTATTTACTTCCTTTCTTCAAGGAAAAAAGCGATATGCTGAATTGTCGGAACCAACTTTTACAACAAATTTTCATTATAATTTTGTTTATTTCAAGAATGCGAATGAAAATCCAGGTCAGTTAACTGTTACACGAATAATGGAGTATTTTTATAAGGACTTTGGGGACAAGCTGCAGCTATCATAATGAACAAATGAAGTGACAAGCGGACACTAAGTAAACCACCTACGTTCCGTAATCACGCACTTCAGTGTGTGTCACTCAGAAGATACTTGAGTCTCAAGTCTTACTAATATTTCCCTTCGATATTAATTCATCAGACTGGCTATATTTTCCCCAGAATGCAGGAATATATATTGGTGGCATTCAAGTGAGGTTAGTTCATTCAGACACATTGTTTAGTGGTTGATAAAGTCTCATTATTACTGATTTGACAGGCTTTTTAAAGATCATTTTCACAACAAACATAGTTTTATAAAGTGAGATTTGAAGGATTTACATATTGCTGTTGTTGAATCCATGTACGGAACTATCTTTAAAATATCTTAAATAAAGAACAAAACATTTCCCACAATTTTGTATGTGAAAGAGGGAAATTCAACAGACATAGGCTATTGGCTGAACTCTGTGTTTATACAATGTTTTGCCCGTTTTATGATAATTTATTAACAGCAAAATTTCGCGCGAGATCCATTTATTTTAAAAGCTGTAACCGATTCGTTTTAAATTTTCTCATCAGAAACATGCATGAGTATACCTATCAGCTTTTTCAAGGTCATTTTATATTCATATGATTTTCTTGTTGCACATAAAATATTCATGGCATTATTTTACCAGTGTGATATGAATGCAGCTTTGAAGAGTGAAACTCGACAAAGCTGAAAATGTATCCACGTGTTCATTGATATAGACATTAAACATTTATAATGCCATTGATCTTGTTAATAACAGATTATGAAGTGCTCAAAAGCTCTTCTTAATAATATACATTCTACGCATTTTACGGCTTGGCGTATCTGTACTAAAGACATATCTTTTTTATTTTGCAACATTGACATGAGTGTGCGCTCAATCGCTAATCAGGAAGGCCGTATTCCTTTTATGACTAGGTTGCCCCTCTTTAAAAAAAAAAAAAAAAAGTAAAAAAAAGTTAATCCATTTATGCCGCGTGTTCTATTTCAGCCGACCTTGATCCCCAAATGAGGGCATCAGTCAAGACCACATTTAAGCTATTTGTCATTCCCCGACCCCCTCCCCAGAGAAAAATATTAATTTTCTGGGGGACCAGATCTGATGTGGATGAAACGGTACGAACAATCACCAAGACAACGCCTTCTTCGGACATATGGCAAATACATTAAACAAATCAGTTCGGGTTTTATATTAGAGTGATTTTTCATCCACAAGTGAGATGAGATGCATTTCCTGCTTCAGCTTTACATTATTATATAGACCTTTATCATGTGACCTTCATTTTGGTTTTCTTATATCAGAATGGGTGAAGCATGAACATGGTGACAGTTGCCATGGTGATATTAACGTGTCCGTTTACGCCACAGTGGCAAACAAAAAACGGAGAACATACAACACATGGGTAAGGCTAGGGGTTATGAATAATTCATAAAGTGACTTACGTCATGCTAGATATTCTTCTTGTTGAATTTCCCTGCTCTAACACACGAAAAGGCAATGTAAACGAACAACGAGCATAATATGTAATCCATTTTGGTATTTGAACTGTAAAATGTTGCTTTATCTTGTTTGTTAGCGTTCTAGCAATAAATTCGTAAACCTTTCATGAATGAAGGGACTATTTTTGTTTTTAGTAGTACAGTGCAATATAGGTTGGCATTCGCACCGGTAATCCTGAGTCAGAGCTCTGATGCATACATTCGTAATACTACACGAAGCTTAATTGATGTTAGCAAGTTGGAATAGCGTGTAATGTGGCTAAACCCAACAGTGCATTGCACCATCACTATATTTTAGTTTCAGCTTGGAAGCCGGCAATAAGAAAGAAAAGTCAGACCAATAAATTAAGAAAAATGCATGTGTGTTTGCACTTTAGTGAATTATTCATGCACGATGCACAACTCAACACGTTGAATTCATTTATATGCTTGTTCTGATATAGAAGGGGAAAACATACACCATAATATCTGTGGTGTTAAATATACACCAGCGGTGTTAGTTCATGCTTTTATGGTGTTGTTTGGGCAAATTACCATTCATAAACAGCGTTGGTACAGTTTTTGCAATGTGGGTTTCCATAGTGGAGAAGTATTTATATGAATTTCTTTAGAAGGAATTAACAGCACCTTTTGGTAATAAAACAAAAACCATATTTACAACACAAACAATGCTAAATCAAATAAGGAACGCTGAATTTATCAATCAGATCATGAAAGTCACAAACAAAGAGCCTGTGCCATAATCACTGGAAAGTAGTAGAAGACCCCCCTTCATTCCAGACCCTCCCTACCCCAGGAAAAATTTCCATCACTTAAAACATGGTGCTAATTCTGCCGGCCACTATCAAAAATGTCCCACTCGCATCGCGGAGCATTTTTCCAACAAGAGCACAGGCGAATCTTTCTTCATCCACGGGGCTTGGTATGCTACTGCTCCCTACATTCCGCTTGTAACCAAATCCTGTCCGTCTGTATAATTTCCATTCAAAAGTGAATTCATATTTAAAGAAGATCCAAACAATATTATATAAAAACAAATCAACCAGTGAAAGTTTCAGTTCAATTCAGTGGCGTAGCTAGAATTTTCAGACTGGGGGGAGGGATTTTTGTGGGGAATTTTACCGACACAATACTCAAATGAACCGATAAATTATTTCAATCAGAAATACCAACATGTTTGTGAATTTCCCGACAGATACTATTTTTTTGGGGGGGAGGGGGGGGGGGAGCGCCCCTTTGGCTACGCTACTGGTTCAATTGGTCCAAACATTTCTGAGAAAACTTCTCATACAAGTAAATATACCCAAGGCGTGCGTGCAGTATTTTAATGTTTTCTATTGAAACACATTTAGATTTTCATTCACGCATACATCTCTAAATAAGTGCCCATCATGCAAAAGAATTTAACTGGATCTTTTATAAGTTATCAGTAGGTCTATAAGATAAATTATGTTTTATAATTGGAAACTATGAAATTATCAACATGAAATCATTATGTATAGACCTACACTCTACTCCACATACGGTATTAATTAAACACTTTCTTTGAGTCAAATAAAACTTAATGAGAGCTGTCAATATAAGGTTGTTTCAAGTGATTTGTTTCAAGCATTTGGTAAATGGGTTAATCTTAAAATGAAAAGGTTGAAGTGAAAAAACAAATTAAACTGTGGTAAAACAATGTACATGCGTACATGCGTATCATGATGATTTCATGCATGTAGCCGGCTTTGCATATACATACCGGTACCTTCTGTGGTAGATGTAGAAACCACATCTGCATCCCGTTGTATCCGCCCCAGCATGATTGTGCCTGGATTGAAGATCGAACATGTAAGGGCACGGCACACTTTGAGTCTTTAACCTTAATTGTATGGCCGATATAACTTTGAAGTTAAACAGGTTTGAAGATAAAGGGGCGATATAAACTGTAAAAACATAGTTTTTATAACATTGTATAATTTAACAATTCCTTGTCAAGGCCAGGGCAAAGTATAACGTTAAAACATGGCCAAAATTAATAATAATAACTGAGTCGGAGTACTATACAGCGCTTGGAAACAACATTAGCAACTTTTTTGGAAACAAACAACGAATTATCAAAGTTTTACATATGGCACATGATCTTGTTGATGATGGTATTAAACATCCCGCAAATCTTTCCGTTTTAGGTGTTATCGTCAAGGAGTAAACTAGTAAAAAGATAATTAATATCTGAAGATAGGTCGAATTCCACGAATATAATTATACATTAACCAGTGTAAACAAGTTTCACTTATTTCAGAACTGTGTGGATCAAACTGACAATTTTAAAGAGCTATTTCCAACTATATTATTTGAATACATGAATTATCAGCTGTCACTGTTTGCACTGTTTTCGTGCATGCATGTCCGAGTCTTGCATGTACAAGTCCAAGTTTGACACAAAATTGTTCCTGTTTTCAGTTCAACAACCTTTTTATGCTTCCGACAGGTGAAACTCGGCGCTGAAGCCTCGCAAAAACACGTCAACAACCAACAGAGATTATTCATATTGTTATGGTCACCTGTTTTTGTTTCCGAGATATTTAAAAAATGTATACCGAGTCAGTGCAGTGATCTTTCGATTACCGTATGACATGGCATACTAGCACATCCAGGATGTCAACAGGCACACCTTAATGATGAAGTCGCACAATACCGCTGTTCGGTATACCGCTGTCCAGGCATATACTTATGAGGGAGAAGTGCATGTCTGGCTGGTGTATATCAAAGGTCCAGGCATTCTTATAAGGGAGAAGTGCATGTCTGGCTGGTGTATATCAAAGGTCCAGGTATGCTTATAAGGGAGAAGTGCATGTCTGGCTGGTGTATAACAAAGGTCCAGGTATGCTTATAAGGGAGAAGTGTATGTCTGGCTGGTGTATATCAAAGGTCCAGGTATGCTTATAAGGGAGAAGTGCATGTCTGGCTGGTGTATAACAAAGGTCCAGGTATGCTTATAAGGGAGAAGTGTATGTCTGGCTGGTGTATATCAAAGGTCCAGGCATTCTTATAAGGGAGAAGTGCATGTCACACTTGCTTTCGACGAAGTGGAAAATATGAATCACTTCAGAAAGATAGACCTATAATTTCGATGTATTTGTTGAAAAAAATAACCACGCGATTATTCTTTTAAAATAATTTCGATGCATTAATCAAGAGGCATATAATACTATTTTGGCTGTCGTCATTGGGTTAATATGGGAGTGGGCATGTAGCCAGGGTTATTCAAGGACAAATGCTTGTCTATTTACCTGGTAAGTTAGTATGACGTATACAATCGATATTTTAACGAAGTCTCCCATAACTCAAGACGATGTAATCGTTAATTTGGTAACGTAATAACGTATATGAAGCTTTCTCATTTTCTTGTTATTGCGATACATGACGCATTGGTTGTATATTTTATTGTGTTGATATACAAGCAGCAGATAACAATATGATGTGCGTGGGTGCATTGAACCCACTCACTGGTCCCAATACACACCAATAATCTCATTTTATGACCCGCCCTATGATGAAACTCATTACATATATTGTTTATTTTAGAGCAAACTCTGTAAAACATTAGCAGCCAAAATATATTTTTAATGGCAGGCACCATAAATCTTCTATTTTGATGAGATGTCTGAAAAAACAAATTTAGGTTTTTGTATGTATGGTTTTTGTATGTATGTATGTATGGTTTTTGTATGTATGTATGTATGGTTTTTGTATGTATGTATGTATGGTTTTTGTATGTATGTATGTATGGTTTTTGTATGTATGTATGTATGTATGTATGTATGTATGGTTTTTGTATGTATGTATGGTTTTTGTATGTATGTATGTATGTATGTATGTATGTATGTATGTATGTATGTATGTATGTATGTATGTATGTAGGGGTGTATGTATGTATGTATGTATGTATGTATGTATGGTTTTGTATGTGTATGTATGTATGTATGTATGTATGTATGTATGGTTTTTGTATGTATGTATGTATGTATGGTTTTTGTATGTATGTATGTATGTATGTATGGTTTTTGTATGTATGTATGTATGTATGTATTAATGGCAGGCACCATAAATCTTCTATTTTGATGAGATGTCTGAAAAAACAAATTTAGGTTTTTGTATGTATGGTTTTTGTATGTATGTATGTATGTATGGTTTTTGTATGTATGGTTTTTGTATGTATGTATGTATGTATGTATGTATGTATGTATGGTTTTTGTATGTATGTATGTATGGTTTTTGTATGTATGTATGTATGTATGTATGGTTTTTGTATGTATGTATGTATGTATGGTTTTTGTATGTATGTATGTATGTATGTATGTATGTATGTATGCATGTATGTATGTATGTATGTATGTATGTATGTATGGTTTTTGTATGTATGTATGTATGGTTTTTGTACGTATGTATGTATGTATGTATGGTTTTTGTATGTATGTATGTATCATGGTTTTTGTATGTATGTATGTATGGTTTTTGTATGTATGTATGTATGTATGTATGTATGTATGTATGGTTTTTGTATGTATGTATGTATGTATGGTTTTTGTATGTATGTATGTATGTATGTATGTATAGTTTTTGTATGTATGTATGTATAGATAGATTATGTATGTATGTATGTATAGATAGATTATGTATGTATGTATGTATGTATGTATGTATGGTTTTTGTATGTATGTATGTATGGTTTTTGTATGCATGTATGTATGTATGTATGGTTTTTGTATGTATGTATGTATGTATGGTTTTTGTATGTATGTATGTATGTATGTATGGTTTTTGTATGTATGTATGGTTTTTGTATGTATGTATGTATGTATGTATGTATGTATGTATGGTTTTTGTATGTATGTATGTATGTATGTATGGTTTTTGTATGTATGTATGTATGTATGGTTTTTGTATGTATGTATGTATGTATGTATTTATTGATTTTGTATGTATGTATGTATGTATGTATGGTTTTTGTATGTATGTATGTATGTATGGTTTTTGTATGTATGTATGTATGTATGTATGGTTTTTGTATGTATGTATGTATGTATGTATGGTTTTTGTATGTATGTATGTATGTATGTATGTTTACAAAGATTGAGCGCCTAACAAGCAGCCACTCATAACAGCTCTCCAGTTTTTGTGTTAAATAAGTGTTTTGTAGCCACTAGTGTGTCTTCATTTTTATACTAGTGGATTTCTTATTACACCTGGAATCTACTGGACGTTTTATGTGAGTATTGGTACATTTGTCTTCTTATAATAAGTGAAAAACTGCTGTATTTTTTCTGTCTCTGCTGTAAGATTTTACTGTTTAGTTTATACACATCTTGTATCTTCATTTTTGTGTGTGCAGTCAACCCACACTTAGATTTAAACCTGTAGCTTGACCACAAGCCTTTTGTTTGGATCAACAACTTTGTGATCAGACAATGGAGGTCAACATCCTGTTTATCTTACTCTTGCTATCTGGACCATTGTGTCTCAATGACTCATCTTTAGAATGTGACTTCAGCCTGCAATCTACAGCTTGTATGCTATATACAAAACAACAAATCCGCCATCTTAAATATTTAAGTTGTCCTATAGCATATTATGATAATTCATCTGCCACCTTTCACCTTGAACTCTTAATTTCTGGTTCCATAAGTCCAAACCCTGGACCTGAAACACTGATCAACACACCCACCAACGCCACTCATCAGCTCCATAAAATTTCCTACAGCCGCAATGAACTACTCAATCATCGCAATGCTCCATGTACTGATGCATCTCTATCTTATTCAGCATTGAGTCAATTGAACTGTCTTGAAATACTTGCCAATCAACCCCAAACATACCGCCGCACACATAGAGGTAAAAAAGCTGGTCGCCGTAGAATGGACAAACTTACACAACTAGCACTCCAGCCTGACCATCAACCCCCAACAGTGAACTTAACCACATCAACAAGCGACATTGGCATAACTTCAACTCCAATTGTTCATGATGAGTCTAAACTTCAGCTCTGTGTCTTGAACACTCAATCCATATGTAACAAATCGGATGAATTCGTTGACTTTGTACTTCAAAACAATTTGGATCTTGTTGCCATATCCGAGACATGGTTTAAACCTGATGATGAATTGCTACCCCGCGAGTGCACTCCTGCTGGCTACTCTCTCCATCATATCCCCAGACCAAAAAAGACCGGTGGAGGGGTTGCACTTCTCTTTAGGTCCAGTTTATCGGTCAGTATGAAAAATGTTGAATCTCTGCATGCTGAGGTAACATGCAACTCTAGATCGGTTCGCCTTGTTAATGTATATCGACCAGAAAGGGATGTTGATGGTAGACATGTAAATTTCTCCATTTTTCTCCAGGAATTTGAGAAATTAATTGTGGATTATCTCTTGCACCCATCTGACATTATTTTAGCCGGTGATTTTAACATTCATATGGACATCACTTCAAACAATTATGCAAATCAGTTCAAAGATCTGCTCTCTGCTCACGGACTTATTCAGCACATCACATCACCCACTCATCGATATGGTCACTGTCTTGACCTCATGATAACGCGTGAAAATACTTCACTTCTCATCTCAAATATAACTATCCATCCCGGCTTATCTGATCATTATGCAATCATGGCCTATGAACCTTAAAAAACCTCCCATACCTACCATTTCTGTAACTACTCGACACTGGAAAAATGTAAATATCCAAGATTTATGTTATGATATTGAATCTCAACTGGAAAATGTAAACCTTGAAGACGGTGAGCTGGATTTTTGTGTCAATCTATTTGAATCTACTGTCAGTAACATCTTGGACGATCATGCTCCGCAAAAAACTCGAACTGTTAAACTACAATCTGAATCCCCCTGGTTCAATGATGATATTCGTGCTGCAAGGAAAATCCGCCGTCAACTTGAGCGAAAATGGCGTGACAATGGGAAACTTGGAGTACATCGGCAAGAATACTGTAACCAACGTGATATTGTGAAGAACATGATTAACCAGGCAAAAATAGCTCACTACTCATCTCTTGTGGAAGAGAGCTCTGGCGATCAGAAAAAACGCTTTAACATTGTTGAAAAGCTGCTTCATAAACCCAAAACTCCAGTGCTTCCATCTGCACACTCCGATCAGGACCTCGCAAATGCATTTTCAAACTTTTTTGTCACAAAAATTGAGAATATCCGTCGTTCTTTTCCCGCAGTACCTGCCATTCTATCACAAACACCGCCACGCAAGGATCCACATTGTAGAATGTCTATGTTTGAGCCTACTAATGTTACGGAGATCAAGAAACTCATCATGAAATCGCCATCAAAATCATGTAAACTTGATTCAGTACCAACTTCGCTAATAAAACAAAATATTGATGTGTTTGCTAAGTATATCACAATTATTGTAAACAGATCTCTTTCTTCTGGTTGTTTCCCTGATAGCCAGAAGGTTGCTCATGTTAAACCACTCCTGAAAAAACCCAATTTGGACAAGGAAGTTTTCAAGAATTACCGACCGGTAGCGAATTTAAAGTACCTTGGAAAAACAATCGAGCGAGTTGTTTCATCACGGATCTCTGACCATGTTCGTGCTAATAACCTGTCGGACACATTTCAGTCAGCCTATAAACCATTTCATGGAACGGAAACTGCTCTTCTTCGCGTCAACAATGACATTTTATCTGCCATGGATGATGGAAAAATTACTGCATTAGTTTTGTTAGACTTAAGCGCCGCTTTTGACACAGTCGATCACAAAAATCCTTCTCTCCCGCCTTCAATATCATCTTGGAATACATGACATATCCCTGGATTGGTGTAAGTCCTACCTTTTAAATAGGCCTCAGCATGTTTGTATTGGTAACGCTATCTCCGAGCCTGTTATTCTTGACTATTCTGTACCCCAAGGCTCCGTGCTCGGCCCACAGTGGTTTACTGTTTATACCTTTCCAGTTCGTGATATCATTTTGAAGTATAATTTAAATTATCATGTCTACGCTGATGACACACAGCTTTATATTACTTTTAAATCTTCTCAAGAACCTGCCGAGTCGTGTATTACAACGCTGGAGAAATGTATTCAAGAGATTCGTAGTTGGATGAGACAAAACTTCTTGAAATTGAATGACGAAAAGACAGAATTTGTTCTATTTGGATCACGTCAGCAACTATCTAAAGTTTCTCTTCCATTTATTACAATTGGTGACTCGCAGATAACCCCCTCATCACAAGCACGTAATTTGGGTGTTATATTTGACTCGACAATGACTTTAAAACCTCATCGCCAACATTGTTCGTATAATCATCATTCCATATCAGAAATATTAGCCGAATAAGGAAATACTTGAATAAAAGTGCTGCTGAACAAATTATACATGCGTTTGTCACATCACGGCTCGACAACGGGAATGGTCTCCTTTATGGTCTCCCGCAGAATCAAATATCTCGTCTTCAGTACATACAAAACACAGCAGCTCGTAAACTTTGTCCAGAAAGTCATGCCATATCACGCCAATTTTGAAAGAACTGCACCGGCTTCCTGTTTCACAGAGAATTGTTTTTAAACTTATGCTAATTGTTCACAAATCTTTTAATAGTATTGCTCCAATTTATATTTCTGAACTGCTTAAAGTCTACACTCCATCACGCAACTTGCGCTCCAGCAACATGTCACTCCTAAAGGAACCAACTTCAAAACGGAACTGGGGTGATAGGTCTTTTTCTGTCGCGGCTCCGAGACTCTGGAATCATCTTCCAACTAAACTCAAATCTTGTCATAGTATAACTAGATTTAAGTCGATGCTTAAAACCCATCTTATGTCACAATTCTTCAAAGATGATGTATATTTGTAATTGCATTGTAGGTACATGTATCTCAGTACATAATTTTTTTTCTCCTATGCTATCATTGTATATTGTTTGTATTCATGTTTTTTCTTTGTTTACGCGCCTTGAGCAGGGTGGATATGTGCGCGCTACAAATCTTTATTATTAGGTGTTCGAGAGCGCAGCGCGAACACCTATTGTTTTTGTACTGTTTTTTTTTTTTTTACTTCTCCTTCTTCTCAGTGGCGATCTGTCCGGTAACAAAGGCATCCTTGCTAAGCATATACAGCCTTCAAACTTAACACATAAACAGAACATATCAAGCAGACGAAACCGTTTTCTGTGACGTCATGATTACGTCATCAGGTGTCGAATTACGCTAAATCAAAGGTTAATATTTCGAAAAATCATATCTCATGAACCACAAAAGATATTTTCACAATCTTTGCATCATCTGAAAGATCTTGAATTATGTAATTTTTCGTTTTTAGACGTGACCCCAATCTGACCTTTCCTTCCGGTCAAAAACCGAAGTTGAAAATTTCAAAATTTCAAAAAATCATATCTCATGAACCATATAAGATATTTTCACAATCTTTTTATTATCTTAAAGATCTTGAACTATGTCACATTTCGTTTTCAGACGTGACCCCAATCTGACCTTTCCTTCCGGTCGAAACCGGAAGGTTAAGTGAAACAATATGCTGAATTACTATTCCCTGTATGTACGAATAGACATATCGCGTGTGCACAGAATACGTACACACAGCAATATACGGAGTTTAATATTGGCCTACAACGTAAAGGCCTTGTCACACGGGGCAATTTTCGGGCAATTTTCAGGCAATAAAAGTTGCTGGCAATGAGATTGCTCGGAGATTGCCCTGAGATTGCCCTGTGTGGCATTTCATGCAATCCAGTGGCAATGCATGAGTAGACTAGCTGGCTTTCTACTTTGAGGCAATCTGTCGAGGCAATCTCCAATCACATTGCGTATCAGTGATCACGTGACATTTTATCACAAGCAAAACATTTTCAGCGGCGGCCATTTAATTCTCGTTTACATGAAAAAATACTGAGGAATTTTGCCGTTCTTATTAACTCCAAAGCAAAATACAAGAAAATAAAATGGGTTACCGAGAAAGAGGAAAATATAATTGCATTATTAAGAGGTAAGTAGACATTATTTAGAGGTTTATTGGCCTAGAATGTGCGTTTGTAAAGTAGGCCTATCGTAAACATAATTATTACATGCACAATCCAATGGAGGTTCGTGACGGACGAAACTGTTGTACTGCATCTATTTCATGATTTCGTAAAAACTATACTGAGTCTACTCTTTCGCTGTTTTTGCAGTGTACCTACATGATTTTAAGTTTGCATTTTAACTAAGGATAATGACTGAGCATGGATAGATTATTGTCCAGAAAAAAGTTTAAAAACTGCCATGCAGTCAAAGTCAAAAGAGCATCGTAACTCGCCTACATATAATGTACAGTACATATACATGTATGCAAATCCATGTAAATATTTCATTTTATCAATTTTATGATCAAATGCTTTATACTCAGCAATCAGCATTCGGTACTCACATTTCCCCGTTTCTGTCCTGTCACATGTACATTGCGTTCCATGTTGCGAGCGGTGGTGCCTGCAGTTAAGTGTTTGTATGTATACATGCTTTTGCTTATGTACTGTCATGGTGTTGACAGTCGGGCGTGCTAGTTCATTCTGGCAGTTTTGGTGTGTGAAGCTATTTATACTGGTTTGGTGGATCCGCAGGCAACCAATCAGCATATGCGTTATTGCTAACTGGTTGATTGGTTCATAAGTTGGAACTTGCAGCCAATGGGAGCGCAGTAAGTGCAGGGCTTTTCTCAATTTGGAGGGAATTTTTCTGACTTAGCGTCACTTTGTCACAGCTTGTGATTTAAGTCAAAATTTTTAACCCGCCACCTCCCCTATGGCTCCTCCCTTGTAACATCATTGGGATGGTTGGTATTCAGTTTTCAGTGGTTTTCTCAGGGCTGTTGGCAATTTTTTGCAGAAAATGACGCAAATATTTGAAGTATTATAATTTAATTTTGTAGGTCAAATTGTATCAAGTAATTTCTACTTGTAAAGGCCAAGGTTATGTAATTTTATTACGATAGTGCCTTCCGGGTTTCGGTCGGGCTATCTTAACTGTCCCCCTCGTTTTCCAACTTGGGGAATTTCTGATGTGTTAGTAGGACTGGGTTACACTTTATCTTTGTTAATTAACGGTAAAGTTAGATTTAGGGTGCCCGGCGGTTCCTTCGGGGCCATCCTTTCCCCCTCGTTTTCCAACTTGGGGAATAACAATTTGTGTACTGTATGTTTTTAAATACTTCATTGATAGGTGCACTGTGTGCATAGTTGGATGGTTAAGGCAAGGTGCGTTGACAGGTTGTTCACTTGTGGAGGTCGGGTTTTCGACCTGTATCGGGGTCATTGGACCCCAAGTGTTCATGTGGTGTTGTGTGTGGATACACATGGGCGTGGTAGTCCATTGTGTTTTATGTTGGTAAGGACATGGTTGTCCTTGTGGTGGCCACATGCGATTATGAACGAATGGTTCATAAATTTATGTTGGATGGACGTGGTAGTCCATCTGTTACATGTATGTCCTGTGCGTTTGTCCAAGCCGGTTTGCCCTGTGTTCGGTATCCGGCTCCTTGCCATTTTCAAAATTATTGTCTATTTGGTGTTATATATTTGATATTTAATTTGCAGGTTTGCATTTAAATAAATTGCAGTATCAAGCTGTGGCGTGAAGTCAAATAGTTGGTTATTGCCCCTGTTTGTTGTCTGAGTATAAATACATGTTCGTGTGTTGTTGTCTCTTCTGCAATTCTGCATGTTCTTCGTGTCAACGAAATATATCCCTAACTCAACCTAAAGAGATGCTTTTACTTGATTAGTCTGCTAGTTGTAGCCACAAAATTGTCATAGGGGCACCTGTTTTTCTGAGCTAGGTTACATTTGTTGTTTTGTTATTATTAAGCATAAAAAGTCTGTCCCTCTATGCTTTAAAGAAAGGTCAGGTCTTATAACATAAAAAAAAGATAAAGAGCCTGCATAAAAAAAGAAAACTAATAAATGAAGAAAAAGCTGCAGAGGGATGAGTTAATATGAGTTTTAATTGGAAAATAAACATGCAGGTGTGTTGGTGAACAACATGTGTACACCAATTATAGAGGGCATTCTCTTACTGGAGTAATACATGTTGGCCTTTCCCCATTCAGAATTTATTTTTTTACAGAATCATTTGAACATTTATTTATATTTTGTATTTTAGCTCTCCAGTATGCCGAGTAATTGGAATTAGATGCAATGGCTGGCATCAGTGAGAATCAGTTCAACAGCCTAGAAAGCATCTAAAACACAAGCCCCAAGGTAACCAATAAATCTGTGGTACAATTATTGTAAATGTGTGTGTGTGTGTGGATGATTGCATTCCTCCTGACTGCCCTATGATCCACTCACATGGACCCCACCAACCTACATTGAAGATTGTGATTTTATTTTCAAAAAGCAATTCTTTTAAACTTTATCCACAATGTTGTATTCTTTCCCAGTGAAAACAGGTCAACTCGTATGCGTGCCAACTCGTACTATTACCAACTCATACTCATTTTGGTCAACTCGACCCGTAAAAATATTTATTACTGAATATTTACTGGCATGTGTACGGGTTGACATCCGGTTAATTTAGCTACACTATAGTGTCTATAGTTCCTCATAATACTAGTAGTGC
Source organism: Zoroaster sp. YZ-2022 (assembly GCA_029582265.1). Taxonomy (NCBI): domain Eukaryota; kingdom Metazoa; phylum Echinodermata; class Asteroidea; order Forcipulatida; family Zoroasteridae; genus Zoroaster; species Zoroaster sp. YZ-2022. The sequence goes on along the minus strand of CM055827.1, from coordinate 511,117 downwards.
TTATGTCTTGTGTGGTGATGGATGCATTGCAGTTTACTTGATACTAGCACTTAATTTTCTCACTAAAGTAGTCCAGAAACAAATATCAGCACATTTATTGAGATAATGAAACAGTCACATCATGGAGGAAGGAAGACGTCACATGTAACTTTCTATTCCATTGTAAAACCTAACTTAAAGGCATTGTTGTGAAGGGATCATTTTTCTAAAGTTGCATAAGTTTTCTGAAGTTACATCAATCCATCATCCTGATAATAACATATGAGGGCATTCTAAGTTATGTATGTTTTGTTAGCTTGACCCATTATTCTTCGTCCCTCTTTGAAAACATTTAATATTGTTTTTACATGATTAGTTTATATTTCAGATCATCGGTATCCATTTGTGCTACTGCTACAAGGTGTGTCAGAGTCTGTGTAACTTTGTGATCCAATGGCCAGCATTTGAAGTTTATCCATTCATCAAAGGAGTTAATGTATGATTCAAATTATTTTATATGGACTTATCCTATCTGTGGCAGTCTTTACCCTCAAGAGAATTGATTTTTAGGACCTCAAGACATATCTAGGTCTTTCTAGGAATTTCTTTAACATGTTAGAACAAAATTAGTACTGAGGAATTCTTATTATATTTTTGACTGGACCCAAACATACTCACAAAATGTAGTTATTAAGCAATATCTGTTGGTGATCTAGTAAAATGTATATTGCCGACAGTGAATCCCTGGCAGTTGGGCCATATAAACATAGTAAACATAACCCCCAATCTTCATTGCATGGGTGTGTCAGCCTTGGAATACCTTTTGCCAGATCACCCAATTAAAGCACTAGTATAAGGGGCCCCTTATACTTGTATTGCTGTTTGCCCCTCCTTCCCTAGTTCTTGGATTCTATAGTGCTGCAATGATAGACCAAAGAATTTTAGAAAACAAATGTGTTGGTTCATCACCAGTGGCAGTACATGCCATCACTAAGAACTTGGGGAGGGGAAGGCATTATTCCAAAATTACCGATTCCAATGACAACCCCTGAATGTCACCCATTCTGAACTCACTAAATCGTACATACAGAGTGTACATTTATTTTAAATGCAGATTGTTTTGTTTTCTTGTCAACAAAGGATCATGGTTGGGTTCATTTACACTGAAGTCATTTCACTTGTTGCATGTGTAAGACCATGTACACTCATTTCTAGATTGGTTACAAGTAGGTTAAACAGGTCAACAAAATGGTTTCAATTGATTGTGGGGAGGGAAATGTGGAACCACAAAAGTCAAGTCATGAAACCCAACAGACAGTTAAAATAAATATGTATTTCATTGTTTTATTAGCAATTTACAAGCACCCATACAACTCTTTGATTATTTCAGTGTCTAACAATTTATGTACAAAATGGCATCTGATCTTTATGTTGTAAATCTGTAGTATGGACAGACATTTTGCCAATCATGTGTACAACCTTGAAAATGTAAAAATCAATGTAGAATTTGTTTTCAAATTTTATAAATTATTTTGTAATTATTTGCAGATTAGGTGAAAACAAAGACAATTTATAAGCATGTCACAATAAGGAGATGCTTGATTACAGTGTCACTATCATTGTCAATTTATCATTACACTTTTTTTATAAACTTGACCTGAAAGTGAAGTATATTATAAATAAAGATCACTCTCAGTATAAAAACATGCAGTCCATCAATTAAATAAATTTTTATACAAGACTTAATACCAATGTTGGCTTCATTTAAATCTAGAATTGAAAGGTTTTTCCATACAAAAATCAAAAGGGCAAGCAATTATCAAATTTGATCTAGTGGATATAATTACATTTAATTTTGTTTGAATTGGGAATTATTTACTTTTTGTGGGGCAGGGGAAGATGGAAAGCACGGATGCAAGCTTTCTTCCAACTTTATCATGTAGTAGTTATAAGCTTGTTTTCTAATGAAAGGCTAATTAGCTGATATCCATACAAGCAACCCCCAGCCAATTTTAATCCAGTTACTATACATGTAGTCCCCTTCTACGCTAAATAAACTTTGTGACATTATGCCCATAATAATGCTGAATAGGTTGATCTGGCTGCCTACAACCCTGGCAAACTGTTTTCATATGAGTGATTTTTAATGTTGATTTATCATCGAGCATGGTTTTTGAAAAGTATGTGTAGGGCTAGTGTCAATATTTAAAATAAAAAACAGTGTTCCAAGTCACACTTGTTAATTTCTAATTTATTGCTTAAATCTCACAACTTTTTCAAGTTCAACAGCCAATATCTCAAGAACTAAATGACATATTAGAAAACAAAAAACACAATTGAATTCCTTACATTAATAGCTTGTAATTCTTGTGAAATGACTTATCATAAATGCTTTGCCAATGGTCCAATTAGTGGCACACGAAGTAACGATTTTACAAATTTTAAAAGGTCATATCTCATAGCTTTAATTTGATGTATAAGTTGACAAATTTTTTTCTTCTTCATAATCATGAGGAGGTCATATATGACCTTCAAACCACCTAATCTGACCTTTACTTCCTGTCCAAACAGTAAGTTCAAATTCAACACATTCTAACGCAAAATTGATATGTCTTTTGAATATGAAATTGATAGTTATTATAAAAGATGACAAACCCTTGCACAATATAATATTTACATCATCGTTGAAAATTTGATTGAACCGGAAGTGGATTCGAACACCGTGTGTTTGTTCTAACAAACACTTAAGCTCTAGTTATTATTATTATGGTTTTTGTATGTATGTATGTATGTATGTATGTATGTATGTATGTATGGTTTTTGTATGTATGTACATGTATGTATGTATGTATGTATGGTTTTTGTATGTATGTATGTATGGTTTTTGTATGTATGTATGTACATGTATGTACATTGTATGTATGTATGTATGTATGTATGTATGGTTTTTGTATGTATGTATGTATGTATGGTTTTGTATGTATGTACATGTATGTATGTATGGTTTTGTATGTATGTACAGTATGTATGTATGGTTTTTGTATGTATGTGTGTATGTATACATACATGTATGGTTTTTGTATGTATGTGTGTATGTATGTATGGTTTTTGTATGTATGTATGTATGTAGCCTATGTAGGGCCAATGTATGTATATCGTCCATTTTTCATTTGAAAAAGAACCTGCTAGGTTCGAAACGTATTTTAGGATTGAAATGTATAGGCATATTGATATCAAAGTACAACTTGGAAAATGTATAGGCATATTGATATCAAAGTACAACTTGGAAAACAATCTACAAAGAAACATATTAGCCATGCCTACCAAGACGCTGATGTTATCACTCTCCGTATGGAAGAAGTTGTTTCAAGGTTAGACTCCTGTATTAATCCTACATAACCGGTATCCTATATGAATCCTATATGAATCCTTTGGGAATCCTTGTGAATCCTTTGGGAATCCTTGTGAATCCTATATGAATCCTTTGGGAATCCTTGTGAATCCTTGTGAATGCCATATGGATCATTTGTGAATCCTATATGAATCTAAATAAATCCCATATGGATCCTAAATTAATCATATAGGAATCCTATATATGACTACAGACATCTAAAAAACATTAGGCCTATCATGTTATGATAATATAACTTTTGAAATAATAATTCTTATAGGCCTATAGCGCATTTCGCAAAATGTCCCAATACGCTTTTCATCATCTCAAACAGGTCACCGGCCCAATATAATTCCTGTAATCTTTCTCAGCTCCATGGGGAGTATACAGCTCAATATGTGCAACCTTTTTGGTGCTACAGGACTAATCAAACACAATAAGCATCTTCACAGGTTCCCATTTATACTCCTGGGTGAAGACAATCAATGAATTGTTTTGCTCAAGGACACAAGCACCACGGTCGAGGCCATGGCACCCCATTCAATATCACTGAACAATTTTAAAAAGCACCTCCGACAGAAATATTATAAGGGTTTAATACATCATCAATTTTACACCAAGTAAGTTTGATGAGATTACTACAAGTAAAACGTGACTCACATGGAGAGAAATTTCCTGATTCAAAAGCATTTCACAAAATGCGCTACAAAATTGATATAAGGATGCTAGATCCTGACATGTCAGGATCTAGCTTCCTTACATTGGTAATGTTGACAAATCTGCTTTTGTGGGTGTATGCTTCCTCTCTTTGAATAAAGGTAATGTGTACAGCATTGGTAATTTTGGCAAATCTAATTCTAAGAGTATGCTTGATTTTTGTATTCAAAATTTCACAACCAACTTGCAAAAGTCACAGTCTTAGTCATGCGAAAAAGTGAACACGCATTCATAATTTTACCCCCCCCCCCAAAAAAAAATATATATATTAAAAAACAAAATAAAAACAAAAACAAAACAAAAACACTAAGAGCAAAAACTGTCCATCTGGCAACTTTTTGTAAAATAATCAAGTGCATATTTGTTCGCAATTTCTCTGAAATGAGAGCAGTTTAGACAATTTTTTTATTTTATAGGATGATAGGTACCTTTACCAACTTCAAATCAAGTTAACTTTTAAATAATTATATAGTCAGGTAATTACCAACGTTTTTTTAGGATGATAGGTACCTTTACCAACTTCAAATCAAGTTAACTTTTAAATAATTATATAGTCAGGTAATTACCAACGTTTGTCCTTCCCCTGATGTAGCCTATGTTTTGTTGGACGACTCCTTTGTCGTGGTTTGTTCCCACAAGCTTTGGCTTACGTGAACAGCCACTACGCTCTGTGTTTTCATGCATGACTTGTACATAGATTGATTCGGACTTGTTTCATATTATCTATTCGGTTATTTAATAAATATCTTTCTAAGTATAACATTTATACCACCTTTTGTTTAACTCAAGAGTTTATGGAAATAAATGTGATATTAAATTTAACTGAGTGGTGTACCTTTCCTCTAGTGATGTGTTCCCTGACGAACTGGGCTCAGGGGAAATATCTGAACCATTACTGCCTTTTCTTAACCAAATATACAATACCAGTTTGTAACAGCATTCACCATACAACTTGACATTTGAGAGAGTCAGCAGAAAGAAGCTATTTATGTAATTAAAATAACGGCTGGAACGTTCACTGTAGCGTAATTGAACAGAAAATCGATTAGTAGGAAACCGAACAAAGTGTACGCACTAATCGGCGTCAATGCACGTATGTCTCAGAGCGTGGCTTTTGCGTACCGCTAGCCATTACGATGTGAACGTCGTTTCCTCTTCGTTGGGTCAAAATGACGACACACAAAAAGAGAAAACGCAGTCGAGCATAAAGAAATTGTAAGTTGTATTGGGAAGGCTATTTAGCTATAAAATGGCGGCTGGGAAAAATGATTTTTCCTATACGTATCAGGCATGTCAGAAACCACTTTTTGAAATAAAATTGCCTATCCATTTTAATTCATTAGGGACAAATGCTGTCATCTTATACAAGGTTGCTATAATTATATGGTGTCCTAACAAAAGACATTGGTAGGCCCAGTACATAATATTTTTTACTGATGAAGATTATTAGGGATACCCGGTATGCAGTGAAGGTGATGGCCGTTGGGCATCCAAATGCTTAAAACATATTGCACAAAAGTAATATATAGACTACACTAGCACATAATAATTGACCAATGTTGTACCTTCACTGTGCAATAACTTGACTTTCAATTAATTTATGATCTTGTTTCATAAAAGCAATCGTTCATATATTCATTTGCATCGGTCAAACATTTTGTGAAATAATATATATGAAAGTTACATACTGATTTGGAGCTTTAAAAAGCACGCTTCAGATTTACCTGGTGTTAGGTAACTTATCAGTTAGTCCAATAGTCGTGATAAGTTCTACTGCCTGAGGTGCATTAGGGGAGATAAAACGACTAAAACGGTCTCTGATTGGGCGTAAAAACAGTAACCCCACGAACGAAAATAATGGTCATCGCTGGAAAGAAACATAGTGAAGACTTGCCTCATGGCCACAGACTCAATAATAGTTCATAACGGGAATGGACGATTTACCAGTGAGAAACTGTAATGACTTTATTAAGCCTATAAAAGAATCATTGTACCAAAAAATGTGGGGCTGCAATCTGATTTCACCAGTAGTTTTATTGAGCCTGGGTAGTGTGTCTCCTCCTACTGTCTTTTTGTTTGTTTGTTTGTTTGTTGTTTGGGTGAACTATGCGCATAAATTTAAATCATGCCAAGTATTACAGTTTTTTCACATAGGTTGTGTTGGGCCAGGTTGGACCTGCCTTTGCGCAGGGCTAGGGCGGATCGTGTTCGACAGCTTTGTTTTGTGTATGATGTACAAAAGTAGATAAAGTAGATAAGGCGGTTATAAGGTGGCCGATATATTGCCGGTTCTTGGATTCTGCTATGATGCTGGGGCCCTGGTTCTTGTAGTAGGGAAAGCAGTGTGAGTCACTTTTGTTGTGAAGTTGCGACGCTGGGAAATGACAAAAATAGTACGGGGGTGTCGCGAGTAGACATGGAATTGTCCTTATGTATTCCTTGTATTGGTTAAGAACTGGTTTTGTAGTACGTACTCATTGTGGAAAACTTTTTTGAAGTCAATAGTGGTTTGAAAACAAATAATCTTGTTGACAGTTTTATACTTTTGAATACGGTATTGAAGGACAGCCACTTTTTAATTGTATTGCTATTTTGTATAGGCTAATACTGTACTGTCCTGAGTAATGTGCTTCGATGAACGTACAAGCTGAATCGAAACAAAGACCAATTTTCTTCACGTCGGTATAAACACAATCGTTTGGCTTAAAAGTAACACTACATGGTGAAGTTTTGAAGAAAAAAAAGAAGACGTAGAGCATGTTGACCTGTTTTATGGATGCAATTGCTCAGATTTTAATTATAGGAGAGGGTGGAGGAACCGGGAATGGGAAAATAAAGACCGGTTGAAAATGTCTTACTGATCCCTGCCTGTCCGCAAGTTTTAGGTTTAGTTGGTTATGATCCATTTATACGAAAAGCTAGCACCATCAAATAAATAACATCTTATAGAATGTCAGAATAATTTCACCTCTACATAAATAACATCTTAGAATGTCATTACATGGTTTTAGCAATTTATAATTATAGATATATCTTAGTGGGGATTAAAACAAAGTTAATTACCACCGCCGCACCTTTGATTTTTTCTTCTTCAAGAGGTGTTATCTAAATCCTCAAAAGATTACATCTTAATACTGTAGGTCCTACGTGCATGGTGTGACCAGAAAGTACCACAAGCATGTACATTACTTCTGGTGCCTCCGGTAAGATTTTGTTATTTTGCCGCTAGTTATATGACGTCTAGCTAGTTTAAAGTGCTTAGCACACGATTTTGTTATATCAGAACATTGCTGCTCGATAATCAGTAATAGACGCTACAGTATATGTCTTCTACAAAATAAACAGGGACCGCCATAAATTCTATACAAAACATGCTATCTAAGATATTTGTGGGAAACTTATCCTTTTTGATATGCCTACCGTATTTGTTTGTCTTTCTACAAGGAAAATATATGAAAACAAAATTTGAATTCGTAATCTAAAATAATATAACAATTTCTTTTTAAAATGATTAAAACTTCTTTTGAAATCTGTCCGTCAGAGGTGCTTTTAATTTTATTTTAGAAAAATAAGTCAAATTAGCCTATTTCTCAATAGAGCTGATTGGATTCATGTCTGGTCAAAATTCCACGTTTAGGAGTAAGAAATTCTAAATGAATTTTCACTATTTTCTCGTAAAAGATAATATATAAGATAAGTAATATCTATATACACTATGGTCAAATTTAAATATAATACCTGGTATAAAGTGGTACCCATTTTCCCGAGAAATAATTTTGTTTGATGTGCTATTACTTTGAAGAAAGATCAAAAAATTTTCAGTTCGAAGTTAGGAAAGAGTACATTGTGAATGATTCATTCACAATAACGCTCTTAAAAGACACAACGTTATAATAAGCTGCAACTTTCACTGTTTGTTGTTTTAAAGATATTTAGCCTATATGCATGACTAAGGTTGTATTTTATCTTTAAGTAAGCATACTCGGTAGAATGTATATATAAACAGCTGCGATCGTATATGACTTGCTGCGAACTATTGGCACAGATATAGCCAGCATTTGTTTTCTGGAGTCAATGTGCAACCATCATTATCCTATATATGAAATGTTTCATAGAGCCTAGATAGCCTATAACTCGCCACACCTATACCGTACAGTCTATTAACCATATACCATTATGATGAAAATTACACTTAATATAATTTAGCGAGAAATGGCTATATAAAGATTATATTGGACTATATTTTGCGTCACAAAATATTAATGACATTAGAAAATGCCGTTGGCTGATGGCAAGATTATTGATGTCAAAACCTTGAAGAGACATCTTTGTGCGTGTCAAAATTCGACGAATTAATAATAGGTGGTTTAATTAGAAACAAACCAAACAACAGGCTGCGAAACTCAGATTCGGACTACATACAGACATGCATTAGGCTCATTCAATAATGTTAAAACTCTTACCTTCAACAACTGTTCCCCAAATGAAAACAAAGACAAGTAGAAAAAAGACGCCGAAGACGGTCGGTCTTGTTGTGCCCATCCTTGTGAATTATATCTCAAAATAATAATAAAATAATAAGTGCAGGTTGTTGGTTCAGTTTCTGCTAAAAGACAATGTTAATGAATCTTGGATTCCTTACTACAATATGAGTAAAAGTAAAGTCAATTTTCAGATAAGATATCCCAAATACTTTCTAGCAAGTCGCGGATGCTTTTATATAAAGTACGATGTTCCAAACTGGTATGATAAGAATGATGAATGTTGGCATCTATACCAAACACCACTAATTAATAAATGACAGATGCAGTGCTTCAACGGAGGGTGTAATTTACTAAGATGCTCCCGGCAGGTCTAGACTCCGGCTCAGCTGTGGGTGGATATGGGTGATGCGAAGATGTTTTTTCTTAAAAGCCCCAGACACTCCGCTGGGACACCGATGGTTCCTCCTTACTGGGAAAAAATGCCGTAATTATCAGTGCGAGTGGTGTCAGGTTGAAGATCATATCGCATGAGCGGTAGTGCGCAAAGTGACTACAGAGAAGCTACCACGATACGTGTTATCGCATTAACCATAAATGTCTACACTCGTCACTTCCGGCACGCAACAAGTTTTACAAAGAGTAGAAACAGATGCCTGACGATGTGAAGATTTACCATCGTTATATCCCACTTTATATCCCAGCTGGCCACAGTCATAATATCATCCCTTTTCTTAAATTAGTAGAAGACGCCGATGACCAGCGAATAAAGCGTCCAGCAGACGTGTATTACCAGTCACTGCATGATTCAGGTAGCACAGTATGTACATGTAATTCATATCGGCGTAATTTGCTTGAGGCCATACCAATACGTGCATAACGCCCAGATATACCGCTCACTCCTATGACATCTTCCTATTTTTGTCACTCCGATTGTCAAAGATGCGTATACCAAATTTGCGATAGAAAAAGTCACCTCTAGGTTGGGGATGGAATCCTGCATTAAAATACTGCTGCTGCTGCCGTTTCTGCTGCCGCTTCTGCTGCCGCTGATGCTGATGCTGCTACTGCTGCCGCTGCTACTGCTGCTGCTGCTACTGCTGTTGTTGCTGCTGATGCTGATACTATACTGCTACTGCTGCTGCTGCTGCTGATGCTGCTACTGCTGCCGCTCGATGCTGATGCTGCTACTGCTGATGCTGCTGCTATGCTTACTTGGTTATTGGCAGTAAGCTAATGTTAAGTAAAATGATAGTCTAATGGATTCCATGGTAAAATACTATGAATAAATGTCCAAGACTGATTGTTTGAGAACCGGTCACGTGGGTGTTTCAGACCAGTAGATATTGTTTAATAAGACTATGGGTTAATTTTATAGAGCTGCTAAGAAGATACAATTGCTTACCAGCTTTGGATGGTTACCAGCAAAATATTCGTAAAAACGAACCTTGACTGGTTGTGCTGAGCTGTTTCAAGTTATTGAAAGTGTTTGAACTTGTTGGAATGAAAAAAATTGTTATTTCGCGTCACACTGATGACTCGCACTGAGCGGTCCTTAAATCGTGAATGTTCCCTTCCATTTAAAGTTAAAACTAGATTCTTGCTTAGGAACTAGTTTTTTATTTAGAGAATATAAATTCGTCGTGCGTTCTTAACCTCAGGATAATGACCGATTTTGGGCCAAGCCGAAGGAAGATAAATACTGCATGACGAACTTTTATTCCCTAAATAAGAAATTAGTTTCTTTAATATTCGCTGTGCAAAACATACGAATAAGTAATTTCTAATTTGTAGAAGTTACTGTACATAAGGAATAAGGAACTTACTTTATTTTAATGTATAACTTTTGAATATTAGACTTGATGCCTTTTATCTATTGTGCTATAGGTAGATTTTGTAATTTGTTCTATGTTGTCGATAAATTTTTTATCCAAATGAGATCTCCATGTGAAATTTTCAGCAATTATTAGACCAAACCACGTCAACCAAATTTGTGTGGGTTTATTATTTGTTCGTGTTTGTTTCCCTGGAGACGAGAAAGAATAGATAGCATTTAGGTTCTCTCCATGTCTAGCAGGGAAACAAGCTTGCAGAATGACCGCATGGCACTGATTAAATGTTTACCACCGTATTCATTCAGAACAATAACCAGCTGATTAATGTTTTACAATTTCCTAATACCCCTCCCATTTTTTCTAATATCCATTCCCGTTTTTGTTTTATTCGCGTATATAGAATATCAAGGTTTTGCATTTAGGCCTACACTGTAAAAACGTTAGGCAACATGGGGTTGGTAAGGTTATTTCTCCCAGATATTGGTCAGTATTTACCACAACTGTTCACATATTTTGGCAAATAATTATTCAACATTGGGTAAACCAACTGTGTAACCTGTTGGTATGTTGACCAGTGTTGGGCAACATATCAACCGTGTTTGCCCAATATTTCTTAGTGTATTTGGAAGCTTAGAAATAACCGACTCTCTAATATTCCCCTAATGTCAGGGCTATATTGTGTGCAACTTTGATCACTAAACATCCATTGGGTACATGTATCCAAGCAGTACACCACATACCTCAGCTGAATCAAAATGTGTTCACTGTATTGTTGTGATCCAGATATACATAAACTGGAATGATCATTCTTGCTGATCATTTAAAAATCGGGTGGAACTTGATCATTCATCCATGGTGTATATTATTGTATGCATTGCCCAATATGACCACCAAAAGTTCAGTATACTGCCCACCATTATGCTATTCCCCATTAATCTTGGAGAGAACTGGGATAGTTTAGGCAAATTAAAAACAGAATTTCTTCTTTGAGCAATGGATGTATAATAAAACTGGCGACTTTTAGATTATTTTGTAATGCATTCCTGTCTCACACTAGACGGATTTTGTTATCTATCGAATCCCTGATAATGGAAGTGCTATGTTTTAACTCACGCCCACCAGTGTACGGTTGCGACAAGACAATAAATGATGATGGAAATGTTGCCTCATTAGTAAATTATCACCAAGTCTCAATAAATAACTTCCCAGACATTAGGTAAAACTTGTAGCTTTCATGCATGGTGAGGATAGGTAAGACTAATTGCGGTGACACTATGTGAAATGCTCAATTGAGTAGTAATTAGTTCTGAAAAGAACTGGAGGTACAACTCGACGTTTCGATCGGTGTGCTCTGATCGTCCTCAGGAGAATGAGGACGATCAGAGCATACTGATCGAAACGTCGAGTTGTACCTCCAGTTCTTTTCAGAACTAATTACTACTCAATTGAGCATTTCACATGGTGTCACCGCAATTAGTCTTACTTCCCAGACATTAGAAGCATTCCATCGATACAATAAATGTAATTAGGGTCAAGGTTCCTCCATTTTTCAGTTGGCTCCTTGTTCATGCCAGCATCATGAATGTAATTTTAATCACACGTTTATGCTGTAAACCTCACTTTTGAGTGGCAGTGGCAGTACGGTGTGGCCTATTTGTGCCAGCAAACCCTTGATCCGCGCCGGTGAAGGGAATTACATCCAATGGAAGAGATAACTATATCAGTTACAAACAAGCATTTGTTGTGGGTTTAATTCAAAAGACTAAAATACGTTGTGAATGTGAAGATACGATCCATAATAAAGAAAAACAACTGTTTTCAGCTCTTTTTCCATGATCCGAAATCATTCTACCAGCCTGCATTGGCTGCTCCAATATGCCTCTGCTATTTTATAAAATTGTCCAAATTCGATCAGTGTATATCAAAAATAATGCGAAAGTGCCTGTTAATTAAAGTGAGAATTTGTTTTTACCTCCTGACCTTTTAACAAAAGTGCATTCGGGCAAGGCAAACATATCTTTATTTCTCAAACGGTATAGGCCTATATTAAAATAATGTATAATTTTAAATGTTCATTTTCACACTATACAGGCCTATAACCCAAATATTAATTGCTCAATTGGATCAATTATGGAGTATGGACAGTGTATTTTAAAATCATTTCTAGAGAAATTGCACAAGAGCTATACAAAAAATGTCCATTCATTTCAGCGTGCCCGAATTTGAGTTTCTGTAGCCAATGAAGCATTACACCTCCATTCAATTAATAAATAAATAAATACATTTATGGTTTGGGGAGAGAAATGCAACTGTTTGATTGATGATGATGACAAGGGATTCCTTCTCACAAACGGGACATTGGATAAACTTTTCTTGTAATGGACAGAGCGGGTGTAAGAAACAGTAGTTGGTCAGACACGATGGAGCGTCAGCACGGCATTAAGAAATTAGATCTTGTGAGGAAGAAGAACATCGATTGGAAATGTAATCAGCTAAGAGCAACATTTGCGCTTGTTATTAAATACGTGAACAGCACTTAGAAGATGATTCTTAGTTCCCAACCCTACATAGCGTATAATGCAAGCTGATGGGGGAAAGATTCATATATGAACGTCCCTTTCCCCCAATGGACCGACTCAAGCTCATTGATAAAAGCATTTCACGTAATTTAATCGATTTAATTTCCTTCTTGATGTCCAATCATGCTAATAAGAATTTCAGATTTTATTATGATGGTTTTCTTCTTCGTTAAGTGGTAACTTGATACAACAAAAAATGCCAAAGACTAATGATTTTCAAAGCAGTCTTTATTCCGTGTTCACCTTGTGAACTTACAAAGATTAGTTGTACTACCATTTCTTTTTGCCGAATTTTAGGTCAAATCCCCCACCCAAGTAAAAATATAATAAATAGAAAAATATTAGAGTGCGCATGACATTGTACGTTTACTTCTACCAATTTACCAAATCCCACACCGTATTTCACGAGGTCAATTCCAGTTATGGTGGGCTTTGAAAATCTCAAATTGCCACATGTTTAACTTGGTTTTTCCTTCAGCTCTTTCATAATTATTTAATGAATCTACCACCTGTTCACACTTATATAAATAAACTTAAAGGTTTACTGAAAAGAACTATTCTTGAGGTAGAATGATAGATTGGATGTTGATTTTTCTCCAAAATATATTTTCAGTTGGAGAAAATTTAAAAATTGGGTCACTCTTGTTCACTCCCCGAAAAAAAAAGAACAGCGATTGCTGTTAACGTCATGTACAGAGTAACAGTCGTCAGTGTCATCGTAAACCATCGCTCATGAATAAGCAGTGGTTATCAACACTAAAGAAAATAGGAATGATGTTGCTGATTATTCTGTCGATGATGTCATACGAAAGTTTTTCCGCCACCTTTTTGGATCTGTACATTTGAAACATTTAATTTGAAGGCGTATTATATTTGGATTTATAACGCTGACAAGACTGCCAACATTGTAAAGATATGAAATTTTATGTTAGAATATTTCTATTTTAGCAAACGATTAGGGGCCTAAAGGCTTTATTTGTTCTCTATGAATGTTTGGTTATTCTTATCACAGTTTTCATGAAACTAGTCTAAAGTCCTTTGAAATCTTCTTGTCTGAGGTGTATTTTAGTACAATTTGTAAAACTTAATTTCCCAACTGAACGTTTGCCCTGGTGGATCCAGGTACATTAATTCAACATCATAATAAAAAGAGAAAAGTAAAGACAAAAACTATAGAAGCAAAGGTTGCTTAATGATTCAAAACAAATAACGACATTTGTAGCAGTAGTTTAGTGTATAGTTGCTTTAACCATACATACTACTGTCTACCATAGAATCCATGATACTCACATTGCTTTAACCATACATACTACTGTCTACCATAGAATCCATGATACTCACATTGCTTTAACCATACATACTACTGTCTACCATAGAATCCATGATACTCACATTGCTTTAACCATACATACTACTGCCTACCATAGAATCCATGATACTCACATTGCTTTAACCATACATACTACTGCCTACCATAGAATCCATGATACTCACATTGCTTTAACCATACATACTACTGTCTACCATAGAATCCATGATACTCACATTGCTTTAACCATACATACTACTGTCTACCATAGAATCCATGATACTCACATTGCTTTAACCATACATACTACTGTCTACCATAGAATCCATGATACTCACATTGCTTTAACCATACATACTACTGTCTACCATAGAATCCATGATACTCACATTGCTTTAACCATACATACTACTGTCTACCATAGAATCCATGATACTCACATTGCTTTAACCATACATACTACTGTCTACCATAGAATCCATGATACTCACATTGCTTTAACCATACATACTACTGTCTACCATAGAATCCATGATACTCACATTGCTTTAACCATACATACTACTGTCTACCATAGAATCCATGATACTCACATTGCTTTAACCATACATACTACTGCCTACCATAGAATCCATGATACTCACATTGCTTTAACCATACATACTACTGTCTACCATAGAATCCATGATACTCACATTGCTTTAACCATACATACTACTGTCTACCATAGAATCCATGATACTCACATTGCTTTAACCATACATACTACTGTTCTACCATAGAATCCATGATACTCACATTGCTTTAACCATACATACTACTGTCTACCATAGAATCCATGATACTCACATTGCTTTAACCATACATACTACTGCCTACCATAGAATCCATGATACTCACATTGCTTTAACCATACATACTACTGTCTACCATAGAATCCATGATACTCACATTGCTTTAACCATACATACTACTGCCTACCATAGAATCCATGATACTCACATTGCTTTAACCATACATACTACTGCCTACCATAGAATCCATGATACTCACATTGCTTTAACCATACATACTACTGTCTACCATAGAATCCATGATACTCACATTGCTTTAACCATACATACTACTGCTCACCATAGAATCCATGATACTCACATTGCTTTAACCATACATACTACTGTCTACCATAGAATCCATGATACTCACATTGCTTTAACCATACATACTACTGTCTACCATAGAATCCATGATACTCACATTGCTTTAACCATACATACTACTGTCTACCATAGAATCCATGATACTCACATTGCTTTAACCATACATACTACTGTCTACCATAGAATCCATGATACTCACATTGCTTTAACCATACATACTACTGTCTACCATAGAATCCATGATACTCACATTGCTTTAACCATACATACTACTGTCTACCATAGAATCCATGATACTCACATTGCTTTAACCATACATACTACTGCCTACCATAGAATCCATGATACTCACATTGCTTTAACCATACATACTACTGCCTACCATAGAATCCATGATACTCACATTGCTTTAACCATACATACTACTGTCTACCATAGAATCCATGATACTCACATTGCTTTAACCATACATACTACTGTCTACCATAGAATCCATGATACTCACATTGCTTTAACCATACATACTACTGCCTACCATAGAATCCATGATACTCACATTGCTTTAACCATACATACTACTGCCTACCATAGAATCCATGATACTCACATTGCTTTAACCATACATACTACTGTCTACCATAGAATCCATGATACTCACATTGCTTTAACCATACATACTACTGTCTACCATAGAATCCATGATACTCACATTGCTTTAACCATACATACTACTGTCTACCATAGAATCCATGATACTCACATTGCTTTAACCATACATACTACTGTCTACCATAGAATCCATGATACTCACATTGCTTTAACCATACATACTACTGTCTACCATAGAATCCATGATACTCACATTGCTTTAACCATACATACTACTGTCTACCATAGAATCCATGATACTCACATTGCTTTAACCATACATACTACTGTCTACCATAGAATCCATGATACTCACATTGCTTTAACCATACATACTACTGCCTACCATAGAATCCATGATACTCGCATTGCTTTAACCATACATACTACTGTCTACCATAGAATCCATGATACTCACAAAGGGTACTCCAAATATGACACTGATTGTATTCTGTTGTTCTGGTCCACCGTGTCAACCATAAAAACCAGGACAACGAGTGCTATATTTTTGCCGAATGTCAAGTATCTTTTTAATTTAAGTATCTTTTTAATTTAAGTGTCAATAAAGTTGTTATCTGCTAAGATTCCAAAATTTCAAAATACACAATGTACACAATTTAACGATTAACATGTAATAAGAAATAAAATTAGGGCACTTGAGTATGACAGTAAACACAGTGGGCGGAGAATATTATTTACATAAGAAATTTGATATTTTCCCTTTTGAACAGAGAGCCAACTTTTTGGTGTACAGTAAATTTAAATCATTATCATTTAATCGGACTCTTTATACATGTATTACTGTTATTACTTACGTAATATGTACACTGGAAAACAATGTCCAAGTATATTATATTGATATACACCAAAGGTGTCTGCAAAATTCCATGTATTATTCACTATTTTGTCCAATTATTTTTCTGTTGTGAAATTTTCATCACATTTGATTTACTGGCTTAGAAAATAAGGGCAAATATGTCCTTGTGCTATTTCTGCCATTTCAAGCTTGTGAGTTAGGAACACTCAAAACCTGCTGTTTCCACTTCACACAGTGTAAATTAAATCAATGTATGCTAGGAGTGTCCTTACAGATGCATATTCAATACTGGCTGATAAACATTTTTTCTGCAAATGAATTAAAAACCATCTGTTTGAATGAGGGGAAAGGTTACATAATGTTACAGTATCTACAATGATCTAATAAGTACACTTTTGATCCATGCTTCTGCAGCACTGACAAACTTTTAAAAATGTTTCTGAAGTCTGACAGCTCATGAACAACACATGCACAATAGAAACACAGCCATGTGTGCGACACATAGCTGGTTGCGGATGAAATATTACTCAGTCTTCGCATGATCCTCCAGCAGCCTACTTAAGCAGCAGACTAAGGACGATCAGAGCATACTGATCGAAATGACAGGTTGTAACCTCCAGTTCTTTTCAGAACTAATTACTACTCAATTGAGAATTTCACATGGTGTCACCGCAATTAGTCTTTACAAATACTACTCAGTTTTCTTTTCATATTAGGTCGTGTGAAAAATAAAAAGCAATGAAGGCACATGATCACAATCTGAACAAAGTAATGTCCATCTTTTACAAACTTAAATGTTTTTTTTATGCAGCTTGAAAATTTCCTAACTTTTAAAAATTAGTCTGACATTATGCATTGATAGGGTGGTTGATTATTTTCCTTATCTGAAACCAACCCCCATGCCATTACAATAACCAATATCTTGACACTCTGGTTGGAGGTGTAGCAACTATATACAATGTATTTATTGTTTTGCCTAATGTCTGTTTCAGTATTTGTTCACTGCTGTGTGACCCAACACTATATGTTCCTCATTGTAACATGATTTAAAGACTACAAAATTACCCAATAATGTTTGAAAATAATAAGAACACTCATAGTTGTTGTGATTGGGAAACACATCATGTCAATAGTGTTGTTTGTAGTTGCTTTTGGCATTTGCTTTAGCAAAAACACTTTTTTTTATATCAAGAGAATGATGTTTCCTTGGCAAAAAAAAACACTGTATACATTGGTCCGGTTACCCCGCCTTTTTTTTAATCATTACACATTTTAAATAAATAACTTATTAGTTTCAAGCGTGATTTTTGTTTGCGTGTTCCCTTGTTCTTGCCTCCCTGAATCTGTCACTGAAGGTCTTTAACATTTTAACAACTACACCTCATATGAATAGATGAAATAATTAGAACATCAAACTCAGTTTATGATGGATGTACTCGACCCTGTCTTGATGTGATGCTATTGTCATCCACTCATCTCTTGAGATCTGGGAAGAATATAAGCAGAAATAATTAAATATCAATTTGTGATCAAACCTGGCCCTTCAGCAAGACTTGGAGTGTTTATTTTAAAAGTGTTTTCCCCTTTTTACATTTTGCTGATTCAATAATGATGACTTATTCTGAAACAATTTTGTATTTGTCTTATTATTTCTTCCTCCATGGTCCTATTAGGCCAACAAAAGTCTCTGGTTTCTGGTCTCTACGCGCGTCGCCTCAGACCTGCGTGTCGGCATTTTTAATTTTCTTTTTTTTGTGCTATGAAACAATGTCCAATTGAAGTCAAAATTGCTGGATCGATTCGAATTCTGCCGTGCTGTGTTTTAAACGACTTTTTCACATAGGGGTATGAATGTTTGCCTGATTTGTGTGGCCTCTCTTAGCCGCCATACTTTGTATATGGGAAATTTGGTCCCCGCATATACATGTATCACGTATTTCGCTTTTGCCAAAAAAATAATAAAAAGATGACCAAAAAAATAATAAAAAGATGACCAAAAAAATAATAAAAAGATGACCAAAAAAATAATAAAAAGATGACCCAAAAAAAATTATAAAAAGATGACCAAAAAAATAATAAAAAGATGACCAAAAAAGAAAAGAAAAAAAAAAGCACGTCACCGCACCGATTTTGAAGCTGACCTATGACCAGAAACTGGAGATTTTCTTCATTACTAATGTACCAACATTACATGTGGACATGTTTTGATATCAATATGTACACAAGTATGACAAGCCTGAATATTATCAACACTTTTATCAATGTTTATTGTATGTTACACCAATATATATATATATATTCAAATATTACAACATTTCACATCCTCCTATCAAAGAAACTTTTAAACAATTTATGTTGGCAAGATGCCAAGATGTATAAAACACTGAATATCTACATATACATATATAACATTAGAGTTGATTGTACAGGTTGTGGCCCAACAGTCCACCCAACCCCTCCCAAAAATGTAATAAATTTCAAGATAAGTAAATTTTTTTTTCAAGGGGGGGGGGGGGGGTGGTCACAACCCTTAGATACCCATCAATTTGTAGATAACATAGGTACTAACATCCACCAAGAAAACATTTTCCCAATGTCTGGTTGACACCTCCTTGAAAATTTAGATCAGCCCCAATATACTAGATGCAGAAAATGTTTCTTTTTAAAATTGAACTGTGTTTAGTAGTCCGCAAGCAATTAATTATACTACCTTGTAACTAACATCATGTAAATAATGTAGGGGTGCACATTTATGTTCTTAGCAGAAAAAATAGGCAAGCATTGCTATGAAATTTACCACAGGGTCTACAAGATTATGATCACGTTACAACATTCTATGATGCATGTAATTCCATTAATAATAACAACTGGGCCTAAAGGTCAAATTCATTCATTCTGAAACCATCCCACTGGCTACATGTATTTACCTTAAAAAACACACATTTAAAAATGAAGAAACGGCATTGTATACATTGTTTGCTGTATGCTTTATTGTGGGTCTAGTTTGATATTTTTAGGGGTTGTTGTAGATTATTTCATACCATATGAAGAGAGTAACCCAAGGCATGCAGGTGACGTGTCTTCATTACTTCTCTACCGAGTAATCTGTCAGGGAAGTTGGCACAGTACTGGTCATGCCTAGTCAAATCTATTGCTATCGGTGGCATTGTTAGTTCTTGGTCTCTGATAACAAAGTCTGAAAAGAAAAGCATTTATAAAATAAAAAAAGGTCTGTTATATGACTTGTCTTTTGTGTGAGAAAAAAATGGAAACATGGGGAAAAATAAATAATAAGAAACACATGCAGCAAAGGTTTAAACTAATAGTATTTAAGTTGGTAATTGGTCAAATTGGAATAACAATATTAATAATACACAAGACTGTTATGACAATGTGATTGAATAAAACATGATCAAGTGTGTTACATTAGTGACCTGTAAAATTGCCCATCTCACACCTGAGTTATTACAAGGTGGTGTGCCATGCACGATAGAACCAATCACAGTGTAGAAGGTTACATTCACATCATGCTAAGGCTAATTTGTGTTAAGTCTGTCCACCAATCACAGTATAGAAGGTTACATTCACATCATGCTAGGGCTAATTTGTGTTAAGTCTGTCCACCAAAAATGTGGATGTGGAATTGCTAGATACTTTTTGGCTCTTTTCTAAACAAATGACTTAAAATAATGAATTTGACATTTATTAATGGAATAGAAGTTTGACGCTTGGTCCTTAAATTAGATAATTAATTATTATGATAAATATCACTAGGTGTAAACTTAGTACATATATCAATCATCTTGTCTGAAGGGCTTTCATCTTAGAGGAAACACAAATTGTAATGTCAAATTTACAAAAA
The DNA here is from genome assembly GCA_029582265.1 of Zoroaster sp. YZ-2022. Classification (NCBI taxonomy): domain Eukaryota; kingdom Metazoa; phylum Echinodermata; class Asteroidea; order Forcipulatida; family Zoroasteridae; genus Zoroaster; species Zoroaster sp. YZ-2022. The sequence continues at coordinate 490,339 of CM055827.1, read as the reverse complement.
GTAACCATCCACCAACTTTTTGTTAAACATAAAAACATACAAAATAGGAAAAGGTTTTTTGCTGTTTTCTCAAGAACATGAGACCAATAGTGATGTTTCTTCCAAAGGTTAGTTTCATGATACATTTCTTAAAAACTAGAGAACTATTTAAAACCTAACAACACAAAGAATAATAGTGAGTCAGTGATGGATAAATTAATCATTTTGTCACTGATCTAGAACTTTTGATCTTTAAGACTACTTACCAACTGAATATCCATGACATATAATACAGTCAAATTCCAGGTAATGCTGTGTATTTTGAGTCACATCTTGCAATACTTCAGCCACTGACAACTTTAACTTGTCATTTTGTTTAGTGATTGCATCACTTCTTACTTGATCAAACTGATCAAGCGTGTTTGACAGATGCAAGTAATGATCTATATCGCTGGGGGAGTGCCTCATAGCAGGAAATAGCTCAGGCCTATCGATGTTTGTAATGGTGTAGATCAAATGTAGATAAGTGAAAGCTTTTGGATCTGCCAAGATAGGAAAAAACACATAAATTAGAACATATATTAACCTTAAAAGCAAAACAAAATGTGCTAACTGATTGATCTTACTTTCATTACGGAGGAAGGAAATGAACATTGCATTCAAGATGTGACATTATTTGGATGGACAGGTGTGTTTGTGAGTGTGTAATGTATGTAGATGGACAGGTGTGTTTGTGAGTGTGTAATGTATGTGGCAATGTATTTCATGTCTGAAACTGCATCCATACTTTATAAGAATCAATAGATACATGTATGTATAAATGCCAACCTGTGGCAAGAAATTAATGAGAAAATGCATTCAGATAAACATGGAATTTACAGACACAAAATTCATTTGCAAAATAATATGATTGTTAATTGTACTAAAATGATAGCACCTCAGACATAAATATTTCCATGGAAACAAATTCATCATCAACTATACACCAATCAAGTTTAATTAATCTGTGATCACTTATGTTTTTCAATATTACTAATATTGTATAATGGCTTTAAGTTTTCATGCATTTATATATCTACTTAGTTATGAGAATGAAGACATTCATATGATTACATTATCAGTGACTCATTCCTCATAATTTATTTACTATTTTGAACCCCCCTCCAAAATAGAAATGAGCAAAGTATTGACCACTTAATATGAACAGTTTAAAAGGTTCACCACAATTTTGCATTCAGTTTAAATATATTGATAAGAATGTGTGCATTATATATGCAGCTGTGATCACTTCATTATGGGAAAACAAACATTAAAATCATTATTTTCTTTTAACCATTTACAATGTTTTAAAGCACCTGTACACTATTGGTAATCTTGAAAAACATTAACCCTAACCACCCCATATCCTGCAAAATCCTCCAAGGGGCACTTTTTGGGGAAAATTCAGCACTGTTGGAAACTGGTACTTTCACGTCTTCAAATGGGACAAATTACTACCTGTTGGCAAGAAGTACAGGCCATAAGTGCTGAATATGAAAGATCAACAAAAATGCACGGTGCATTTTGAAGATAAGGGCATGTTTCCAAAAGTGCACTGATGGATTTTGGAGGATTCAGGAAGGTTCCTAGCCAGAATACCTAGGGGTTAGGGTTAATGGATACAATTGATTTAATTTTGCCCTACACCGACGTGTGTATAGCATACTCAATGCTTTCTGAGTGTCTATGAAAAAATACATTTTTTTTTTTTAAATATTTAAACTCGGGCGGGATTCGAAAAAACTAGTGCAGACGTCTTAACCTCTCAACTACCGTGCTTGCCCGATGACGATTGGCCGGCTAGAAAAAAGATAGCAGCGGGTTCTGCGATAATATATAAATTGGTGAAATTCTTGTGTCGGGTGATAAAGAATAATTTCACACACGTCAGTGTAGGGCAAGATTAAATCAATTGTTTGTCACCTGACGCAAGAATTTCACCAACTAATTATGTCGATGGTTACAGATTTACAAAAAAAAAAAAAAAATTGATGTATCATGTAAAGTTCATGATGGTAAAAAATGTACAAAATATCCCTTGCATAATGGTAAAAAATGTACACAATATCCCTTGCATAATGGTAAAAAATGTACATAATATCCCTTGCATAATGGTAAAAAATGTACAAAATATCCCTTGCATAATGGTAAAAAATGTACACAATATCCCTTGCATAATGGTAAAAAATGTACAAAATATCCCTTGCATAATGGTAAAAAATGTACACAATATCCCTTGCATAATGGTAAAAAATGTACACAATATCCCTTGCTTAATGGAAAAAATTGTAAAAAAATTACATTGCATAATGGTAAAAATGTACAAAATATCCCTTGCATAATGGTAAAAAATGTACAAAATATCCCTTGCATAATGGTAAAAAATGTACACAATATCCCTTGCATAATGGTAAAAAATGTACACAATATCCCTTGCATAATGGTAAAAAATTTACACAATATCCCTTGCATAATGGTAAAAAATGTACACAATATCCCTTGCATAATGGTAAAAAATGTACACAATATCCCTTGCATAATGGTAAAAAATTTACACAATATCCCTTGCATAATGGTAAAAAATGTACAAAATATCCCTTGCATAATGGTAAAAAATGTACACAATATCCCTTGCATAATGGTAAAAAATGTACACAATATCCCTTGCATAATGGTAAAAAATGTACAAAATATCCCTTGCATAATGGTAAAAAATGTACACAATATCCCTTGCATAATGGTAAAAAATGTACACAATATCCCTTGCATAATGGTAAAAAATGTACAAAAAATCCCTTGCATAATGGTAAAAAATGTACAAAATATCCCTTGCATAATGGTAAAAATGTACACAATATCCCTTGCATAATGGTAAAAATGTACACAATATCCCTTGCATAATGGTAAAAATGTACACAATATCCCTTGCATAATGGTAAAAAATTTACACAATATCCCTTGCATAATGGTAAAAAATGTACACAATATCCCTTGCATAATGGTAAAAAATGTACACAATATCCCTTGCATAATGGTAAAAAATTTACACAATATCCCTTGCATAATGGTAAAAAATGTACAAAATATCCCTTGCATAATGGTAAAAAATGTACACAATATCCCTTGCATAATGGTAAAAAATGTACACAATATCCCTTGCATAATGGTAAAAAATGTACAAAATATCCCTTGCATAATGGTAAAAAATGTACACAATATCCCTTGCATAATGGTAAAAAATGTACACAATATCCCTTGCATAATGGTAAAAATGTACAAAAAATCCCTTGCATAATGGTAAAAAATGTACAAAATATCCCTTGCATAATGGTAAAAAATGTACAAAATATCCCTTGCATAATGGTAAAAAATGTACACAATATCCCTTGCATAATGGTAAAAAATGTACACAATATCCCTTGCATAATGGTAAAAAATTTACACAATATCCCTTGCATAATGGTAAAAAATGTACAAAAAATCCCTTGCATAATGGTAATTTTTTTTACACAATATCCCTTGCATAATGGTAAAAAATTTACACAATATCCCTTGCATAATGGTAAAAAATTTACACAATATCCCTTGCATAATTGCAATATTTCTGTCTTGAGTGCTATCATTTAAGTAAAAGTAGTAAAATAATTTCCAAAACTGTCATTTGAAGACAAAACTTCCACATTGGAATGAATACCACCAGTCAGAATCCATTTTCACTATTTTCTTGTTAATGAAACAATGAAATAAGGTTGGATTTTATACAATGTTTGTTCTTCCCTAAAATCTACCCTGGGATTATGATGTAGCTGTTGTGCCAGTTGTTAGAGCTCTTGGTTATTACTCCAAAAAACCTTCATCAAACTTGAACCTTCTTAATAATTTTCCCTGACTGCAAGAAAATGATCATAGTACCCGACTTTTTGCCAGTCAGGTACATGCAATTTTTGCCAGTCAGGTACATGTAATTTTTGCCAGTCAGGTACATGTAATTTTTGTCAGTCAGGTACATGTAATTTTTGTCAGTCGGGTACATGTAATTTTTGTCAGTCAGATACATGTAATTTTTGTTAGTCAGGTACATGTAATTTTTGCCAGTCAGGTACAGGTAATTTTTGCCAGTCAGGTACATGTAATTTTTGCCAGTCAGGTACATGTAATTTTTGTCTTTAGAATTCATATGAAAGAAAAACAAGATGGCTGCATTATAATAAAGTCTATTTGGTCTATTATACAATATATGAGGCTTAGTAAAGTACTCCGTAGTGCAGTAACACTTTTATTAGAAAGCTTTGAGATTAACACAAACCTTTCTCGGTCATTACTGATTCACAACAGCTTTTGCTCAATGCACTCATCACCAGCTTGGGAGAATAAGATCCACACATAGCTAGTAGCACAACCAAATGCACTAACTGGTTGTAATTAACATCTTGTTCTGGACAACTAACGAGTTTTCTCTCTGCCAAATCAGCTATCTGATCGAAAACATCTACTGCTGTAGGAGTATAATAAAACTTTGCGAAGGGGGCTACCATTCCGATAAGAGAAGCAACATGTAGGTCATCTAGAGTCCTGTCAATCAAGGAACTTGCAACTGCGTCAAGAAGCTTTTTGTGCAGAAACCTATGAACACAGTAAGAATTGAGGATTCTTGTGAGGTCAATGAGACTCAATTTTTGGACCCTACTAGCTATCAATTCTCCTGCTGCTTCTAACAATCCTGGATTATAATACTGCAAACTTGACAGAGAAGTTAGAATCTGCATCAACTTGGAAGAGGGTAGGTATTCAATACCCTTGATAAGAATTTCACATGCTTCATTTAAAAAATCTTCATTGCGATATCCTACAGAATGAAATCCAATGATGGCATAGGCAGTATCCAGAATCACTTCTTCTTGTTTCTTATCTTGTTTTGCATTCACAATGGCAATGAAGCGAATGGCCATATGGGCTTGAATGTGTCGATCAAGATATCTACCTGCAATATGGAGTAAGGTAGTCAATGATGTAGTATTGATGCAAGTGTTAATTCGTTCAGGTATGAGTAGGGCTATCGCCTTGAACAATGCATGCACTCTCTGATCAGATTGTTGCATGTGAGTAAGCTTGCTTGCAAATAGTGCCAACTCATCACAGTTCAAATGATTCAGCCGGTGCTCTGAATTCACTAATAATGTCTGGACCATCACACTACTTTGGGGAACTCCAAGATCAATCACAGCTTTCAAGACATTTATGAGAGTGACTGAATCCATCACCTTGATATGCTGGAGAGTCAAATGACACAAATGAACAAACTCTTTGTCCCGATGAACATCCAGTTTATTTGCTTCTGTTACTATTGCAAGTTGAGTATTGTTTTGACTGTCTTCTTGTACATGATTTCTGGTTGATTTCTGATTGTGAATTTTAGCCAAGTTGATAATGGCTCGTGCTATATGAACTTCATTCAACTCTCTACCAAGTTCTCTAATAGCCTGAAACACTTCAGAAGTAGAGAATGCATCATGTATATTCTCTAAGACAGTCAGGCTCCTTTGGTCAACAAGGTTTTCGATGGGGACAATTTCGGACGATTTGGACTGCACTTTTTCCTTCCTTGGCCTGGGAACCTTTCCTAATGTTTTATGCCAGGCTGGAACACAAAAGGTGCGTTGACATGTTTTGAATGTTCCTGGACACAGATGGGTACATTCCAGGAAAAACTTTGCACCAAAGACACAAACTACTGAAGTCTCCCATTGCAGAGGCTTTAAGACCTGTTTACTAAAAACTTGTATTGCAGCACGTGTAAGCATGTTGTTGTCGGTAACAATCAGTGCGGTCTGAAAAGACTTAACCGTACTTTACTACATCTGTAAAAAGAAAAAGAATCAAAATATTAAATATAATATATAAAAGAAATTGACCATGATATAACATGATGAACACCATTTTATTAAGTATTTGTCCCCTTGAGGGGGTGTAGTTTTGATCATTCTGTCAATTTTGTTCAACAAGATCTCTCTTAGTCAAAGTGAAATCTGCAAATATAAAAAAGTGTTCTACCCATCTTTTAATTTCTCGGTCCACTTTACTTTCATTTTGAAAGCCATGTCTCCATTTCCCAAACTCATTCTGACTAGATGCAACTGTTCAAGCTCACAGTTAGCTGCAGTAAATTATAAGTGAGAATTTTGAAATACATGAAAGTAGTACTGACAAACTGTGATGTTACATCCATTACCAATATATTGAGCCAGTCAGTGCACAAGAATGGTAGGAATCTATATAATGTATACTCATTTTGGTACTTGCACTACAAGTAATCTTGCCACATTATGACGACACTCGTCAGAACTGTGCAAGCGTGGCAACAGATTTAAAAATAACATTGTTCGAAAACATGATGAGGACACCGACATTTGGAGAGCAAATTGTACCTGATAAAGATATTTTTTGAAAGTGAGCAATTATAGTTATGGCCAATACTTGAAGATAGTATTTATCTAAAGCTAAAAGTAGGGGGATTTTTACAAAGGGAGAAATCATAGATTTACGAGTTAGAGAATTGTTCATTTTATTCTGTATGTGAACACTGTACGATGTTCTGACCTTCATGGTGACAATCACACAGATAAAGGAGAAAACTGTGAAGGGAAGAAGAAGTTAGACTAGTTTTCACTAGGGTTGGGACGTTTACATGTGTGTACATGAAAATAGATTCACAAAATATTTTCAAATTCACAAATTCTACATTTAAAAAATGGAACCTTCCATTTCCACGATATTTAGCTGGTCTTTTTTATTTCACGAAGTGCGACTACATGGGCTGCTATTATTTATATCACGATTCCCTGTAAGTTCAACTGATAATTTTTTTTAAATTTTAATAATCAATCAATCAATCAAATAAAATTTATAAAGCGCCTAAATCAACAGTTTGCTCAAAGGCGCTAAGGCACAGAAGAAATAAATAAGTCATTGATGGTAGGCCTCCTGAAACAAGTGGGCTTTCAGAAGTGTCTTAAATGTGTTGAAAGATGTTGTGTCCCTGATGTTATTTGGAAGTTTATTCCAGAGTTTGGGTCCATAGACTGAGAAGGCTCTATCGGCAAAAGTGACGTGACTCGTTCTTGGCACAACAAAGTATAATACAACCAGTTTTGTGCCAAGCTTGGAATTTTTAATTTGTACAATTTTTTTTTCTAAATCCATATTTTTAAAATTATTTCTGTATTAAATATAGCCCTGATAGGACCCTATCTACAGTGCAAAGAACACTTCCGATAGGGTCCTGAGTTCTTCCCGTTCGTATACCTGTAAAGTTTGCACTGAATTTTCTCCTTTTATTACCTGTCTTCATTGGCTGAACCGAGGAAATGCAGGCACTGTAACTTCTTACATTTCTCAGAGCAACGGCTAATCTGTGTACAAACTTTTCATGCTGTTCATTGAGCAATAACCTTGTCACCTTGGGGTCAGAATATCGATTGCGCGGCAGAACACGGCTTTTTAAATCACCCGCACTGTAAATAAAGTCCTGTCGCCCTTGCGCATTTGATGTTCTGCCGCGCATTTGACGTTCTGCCGCGCAATTGATGTTCTGACCATACCCCAAGGTGACAAGGTCATCGCTCGATGTACTTGGCACTGTAGATAGGGTCCTATCAGGGCTATATTAAATATAGCCCCATTCTAGGGCCAATGCACTGGACTCCCTCCGTATCCTTGGCCCTAGTGCCACATGTACAAAAAAGGAGCGATTGATATGCTAATTGTTACAAATCTAAAATTTTGTTATTAGGTAAGCTTGCCCAAGCAGACACTTTTGGCATGAAGTTTGCTATTGTGAGATCAGTAATGTTGGTGAAATTTTAAAATATATATATTTTTTTTAATTTAAAAAATGTTTTGAAAATTTCATGAAAATGAGATCTCCGAGAATAACAGATTTTATGCCAAAAGTGTCTGCTTGGGCAAGGTTACCTAATCACCGAGTTTTAGGTTGTAATAATTAACAGATCTAAACTTGAAAATAAAGAAAAATCGCTCCATTTTTGTACATGTGGTGCTAGGGCCAAGGATACGGAGGGAGTCCAGTGTATTGGCTCTAGAATGGGGCTAGTATCATCCATGTACGTAATTTGCCGCACTCGTGAAATGACGAACTTATGTACCTTTGGCTTAGCATTTCTCGGAAAAAGTACAAAATTATGGTGTATTACTGGTTGCATAACTTATCAAAGTCATGCTTGTTACAAAAATCTAAATCAAAGTGAAATTGTATGATTTACTGGAAAGTTAGTGCTTGTGAAAGTGGAAAGTTATTTAACCACTGATTTTACTAGATACAAATATTAAGGGATGTACATGACCTCAAATTTTGTTTCATGAACATCTGTGATTTTATTCTTATATGCTGTCAACGAGCTGTTGTCTGTGCAAACCAAAAGATATGAATGCTTTGCATTTTCAATGATTTTTTAAAGAAATACTGATTCCTTATAGAAGAAACGAACGAAGACTACTTAATTTGTTGGTGTTTACTTTGTCGGTAGTGGGAAAATTATTGAGTAAATGAAACAATAATATCGTGGTTATGAAAAGAAATCTTTTATTTGACAAAATGTTAACAGCATTTTTTTCACATTTCAATGTTATAAAATACTTTTTGCAAAAATTTTAACCACTTTCCATTTTATTGGTCTTTCAAGAATATTGATTAAAAGTTTTGAGAGCCTCTCCAAATTATACCATTTTATCTTAAAAAATTTAAAAATATTTTTATTTTCAAGATTAAAAACAATTTTACAACCATCTGGAATAAGATGAAGCATGATTCATCTATTTTTCTGCTTGGGAACATTTTCTGTGCCCCCAAAAACTTTCACAGTTTGTGTGTGAGTCATTATATCAATATCAATTTTTTGATGACCACAATTCTGTGCGTCTCAAAAACCATGCATATGATCACGCATTGAAATTGGGCATTTTACAAGATAATCCTTCACTGAAACAAACTGAAACATGAAACTGGTAATTTCATTTGTAAGTTACTGTCCAGTTGATGATATAACCTTAGGTGCGTAATTTTAGGGTAAATTGAGGATATAGGCCCTATTATTATTAAATGAGGACATTCTGTCTGCATACCATTTATTAGCTATGAAACCCTATTTTTAAAAATTAATGTTTCTGGACTAAGTTATACACCAAATTAAAGCTCTTGATGAGAGAGAGAGTCAGTGGTACAATTTGTTTTCAAATATCTATTTTAGTTCTTGAGATATAGGCTTTTAAAATTGGTAAAATTCCAATTACTTGTGCCGCCGATTTTGGGCATTTTAGAATAAATTGTACCAAGTTATACCAAAAATTAAGTATATGCCAAGTTATACTTAAATTGAAGCTGGGAATAAGGGAAAGTCAATGATGTTATTTTTTTTCAAATAAGTAGTTTGGTTCTTCAGATATTGGCTTTTAAATGTTGTAATATTGTGCAATTTTGACCATTTTCTTCGTCAAGATCAGGTTTGTAGTTGAAGCCCACTTTATTGCTCCTACCCTAGTATCTTTAAATCTCCAGCAATCCAGTCTTCTTTCAACTTAAAGGTGTACACTGCATCATCTGGTGCTTCGTATTTGATGTTAAACCACTCCTGGCTTTGAGCTACCTGAAAGGATGAGTAAATAAATTATCCATAAGTTGACAAATCACTAAATTAAGTTAAATTCTGAAAAGTTAATATCTGCAGTCATTATGAACTCATATTTATCATGGCATATTGTTAAATTCAACAACAGTTAAATTAATGTGCGATTCCACAAACATCCCTCCCACATCTAAAATTTAATATTTATTCATCTTCTTCTTTTCACAGGTATCTTGAAGCCCACAGGCTACTGAGTGATCGAAATAAAAAAATAAATAACTAAACAACTATTGTTCAGTTTTTGAGTTGTAACTGTATGGGAACTGAAATGTAAAATCATGATTTGCATCAACCATAAATCAACAAAGCACTTGGTTGATAATCGTACCTTTTCCTTGGTATCTGTAGGATCACACCGAAGCTCAACTTTCTCCACGATAATGTCTTCATCAACGTCATCAGATGGGAGACGCACATATGTTATCTAGAAGAGACAAAATTTCTTGATTTGTCACAAATTTTAAACTTGATAAAAAGCATATTGAAGCAAATAATATTAAATAAACAAAATGGGGAAAACAGGTTTTTTGAATTTTATTTGACTTACTGTTGTACATTGAGATCCTCTTTGACCTAGTACGCCTTCACTTTCTCTGGATTTGTCCTTGGCTTGCACCTGGCTCATTTTTTTTAGTAAACAAATTCCACAGTTTTTGTAAAAATCCCTGAAATAATTGACAGACATCATGAAGAAATATTAATATATAAATACTGAATAAAAACATCTAATGGAACTGGGTACCTAGCTCATTTAGCATGATGATGATGATGATTTAACAGTAGGCCTACATCAAGAAACATTTTGTGATAATTTGAAAATTTTACTTTCTTGGGCACTACATCAGCGGAGGAAGGATACCAGCATCATGTATGTGATTTGGTATTTTTTTTTCAAAAAAATAAAAAATATAAAAAATAATTACCCAATTTTTTTATGACAATAAACTAAATCACTAATTCATAATTCCTTACTTCCAAATATAAAAAAATACACAAAAAATAAATACATCATTTAACTGTAGAAGAGTAATATTATTTGAACTTGCACTTGAACTTGTGTATTCCTCCATTCATATAATTTGTTTTATGGCGCGGGCGCCCCCGACATGACCCCTAAAAAGCCCCTGTCGCTAGAGTTCGCTAATGTTTTCATGACCAGTCTCTGTTTATATTGTTAAAAAACAGTGCAGAGAATGTCCAAATGTGTGAATCCACGACGGGGTTCAAGATTTAATACACATTTGAACACTTTATATATGAAAAGGTTACATATTTTTGCTAAAAAGTGCTGAAAAATACCTCTTTTCTTACCTTAACAATCGTTCTCATAAAATCAAAACACCTTTTCATGATTCAGTAGTTGTCCCGCGTCACATTTTGACCCCTGAACTTTCATGCAAATCTCGGAAAGAATGTCGTATCCGGCCGCCACTTTTTTGACGTTTAAAAAAAAAAATTTTCAACCACCAACCAGTTGAAAAAGGGGTCTAAGGATTTTTTGGGGTACAGAAAGCGAAAGGGGGTTTAGTTCCTAGGGGGGACCAGTTTAAAAAGAAGGGGTTTAAAAAGAAGGGGTTTAAAAAGAAGGGGTTTAAAAAGAAGGGGTCCCCAAAAATAATTTGTGCAATAAAAACACTTGCTGTATTATATCTCCGTATCCTATCCTATCCTCTAATCCTCTTTTCCAACTACTCCACACACCACTGCTTGTGGTTTCTATTCCATTCCATATCTGTAGATACCGAGAAAGGGTCAAGAAAGTTAGTGTTAGTAATCATATAACCATGTAGAACACTCACTGGGATTCAAACCTGTATGGGGAAATGAAAGCATGTTAAACTCACAAATGCATCACCTAAACCACTCGAGTGTGAGGCTTTGATACCAATGAAAGTCCTTTCGTTGTATTTGACTCTACCATCTTACTTATTACCCAGGTCACAATGAATATGTAATGTTTACTGAATAAAACATGAGAATAATTATTTACTGACAATGAATTTGAATATTTATAAGTTGAATATTTATAAGTTACTGAATAAAGTTAGCAGATGTCATGATGTAATGTGTGAATTTCTTTGGACTATTCCATGGTAAACAGACAAGGGTGTGTAAGGAAAAATACCAAGTTCTGAATAAGAACCATTGAAAGCTGACGTCCATTGTTCTCAAAGTGCAAGTGTATAAGTACAGTCAATCAGTACTCTTTATCCACTTCGTATACATGTACAATATGAGTTCAACTTATTGGAATATTGCGAAGTTGCTGGGGAGGCTTTCAACCCACGTGTCAACGGCAGATTTCTGCAAGGAACGGGGCCTCATTGCTGGTGCACCAGAGTGTCCATACTGCCGGCATCCCTTGTCAGCAGACCAGGGTGACGGGTTTGCTTGGCGGTGCCACAACCGGAGGTGCCGCAAGAGGTCCCGTACTTGTAGTATCCGGCAGCGCTTTTAAGATCAGCGCCAGCCTCCCCAGCACAGGCTACCGCTTAGGCGGAAAGCCACCCAATAAATCAAAAGACAGAAATAAACATTATTATGTACATGTAGGCTAATCGTTGTGTAAATAAAAAAACCTTTAATAATATTTTCAATTCATGTTGATGAATTTATGATGAATCCTCATCAACCACGAATGAAATCTTGAAAAAACACCCTTATGACGACATTCGGACTTTCTTTCCCTTTAAAAAAATCCTCAACAATCACGAATGAAAACTATTATGAAAATACACCCTTATGACGACATTCGGACTTTCTTTCCCTTTAAAAAAAATCCTCGACAATCACGAATGAAAACTATTATGAAAATACACCCTTATGACGACATTCGGACTTTCTTTCCCTTTAAAAAAAATCCTCGACAATCACGAATGAAAACTATCTTGAAAATACACCCGTATGACGACATTTGGACTTTCTTTCCCTTTAAGAAAAGACAGTACATTTACTCATGGTGGCCATGATTTAATGTAGTCATTATGTTGGAGCGACAAACAGTGCACGAACAATTCATGTGTCAAATTGCATTATTTCAAATGCCACGTGTATTTCCTGGGCACGCTAATATCTGTGCTTTCCATTAATTTTAGCATTGACCTACCCACTTCATAAAACAGAAGGATCCGTTCTTAGTTGCCACTGCGCATGTACGATAACCGGATTGGCCACTGGTTTTTTTTGGGGGAGGTGACAAGATCAGACTGACATGACTGAGGAAACAAACATGGCGTTCACATTGATTGCGGTTTGCAGTCATCGTACACCAAAAATGCTTGGTTTTTTTCATGAAAAAAAATATGTAGAATCATCTAAAGTACATGACCATCATCATTCATATGTTCTCGACCTTACTGAGCAGGTAAGATACCATTATTGGTTATAATGAGTGAGAAATAGTGGCGGCCGGATACGACATTCTACCCCAAATCTCTAAAATCAACCCAAAATGCAATTTTTATGAGACTGCCAAACGGGGTGAAATGCTAAAAGTTAAGTAAAAAAATACACAAAGTGAGCATGCCGGAACACAAAAGACATAATCGAAAAACGTAAATATTTGGACAAATATCGCAAGCACAACCTCACGGATTATCTTATCTTAAAGAGTAAGAATTACACTACATTATCTGAAAATTTTGTTCGGAAATTCGGGACCGTTTAATTTTTATGACTTCTAGAAAGTAGAAGATTTTTAATTTTACATGGTGGCACATGACATACGGAAATGTGTTAAGTGGCGTTTGGGTGTTATCGCTACATTTATTGGTGATAACTATACATTTTGATCCAACTCGATCCTACTGTGATCCAACCCACAATCTTACTCACATACACTACTCGTAGTAGGCTCCTCGTGCTTGGTACACGTACTTTAGTTGGATAGTACAGTAGTACCATAGTACAGACTAGTAGTAGTACAGTGTCGTTGATTTTTTTTCATACGTGGCTGGGGGCTGCCATGTTGAATAATAATGTGATCGTACCCATGCGCAATCAGTGCATGATGTTGGCAGCCAATGACAATGTGCATATACTGTACATGTACATGTACATGTACTATACATGTACATGTACATGTATAATTATTATAACTCTATAATTGTTTGGCCGTGCATGCACGAGGTTGAAACAAATGTCTAGACTGGTGCTGTACTGCGTATATCGTACCATGCATTGATCGATGGATCCTCAGCCTCCCGAATCCACCGACAAGCGCTTTGACACTCTTGATTTTGGTCATTGGGGACTAGACATTTATACTGTTTCACAAAGTTAAACATAAAACGAGATCATAGGCCTACATAAATATCTACAACTGCCGTGCTGTTTTCATTTAACCTTTAACCTTTAACGAGTTCTCTTGCAAAATGGCCCCTCCACCCAAAGATCGGTGTATAGCCGTCATGGGCTTCAGATCAGTTGGTAAGTAGGCCCTACATTTACTTACACGTTAGACAGTGTCCATGTCAATGTCATACTACAGTCAGTTTAGCTATGTGTCAAAAATTTTCAAAATCAACAGATTCCAATACAACTGGTATCATTGTCAAGGTCTTGAATAGACGATTACAATGATATAAGGATCATCTTCCTGTGACCAAAAATAAGGAAGTTATGACATGTTGAATCCGGCAATTTTAGGCCCGTAAATGGCAATTATTTTATAAGGAAAAACATAAGAAATGTACATTTGAGTTGTGACCCGTTTCCTAGATTTTCTCGGATTCCATATCATAACTTTCTTAATTCTTGTCCGATTTTCAAAAGGTTGGTATCACTGGAATGCTTGGGAAAAGAGGAAGAATAATAACCTATTTCCAGGCTAATTCAATGATTAGTTTGTTTTGTAGTGCTGATTTACAAATAAGAAATACAAAAAAAATGTGTTAAAAAAAATAATAATAAATTAAAAAAATTATGAAAAAAATTAAATTACTCAAATCTGAGGATTGTTTTCATATTTTTACACTAAAATCTTCGAAAGCCTCTCATCCCTGATTTAATGTAATATTAAAACAATTTATAAATTATATTGGACTGGAAATATAAAACAAAATAATGAAAATAGATTTTAAAAAATAGAGAAAAAAAATCACTCAAATCTGAGAATTTTTAATATTTATACTGAAATCCGCGAGAAATTCTTATCCCTGATTTAATTAAACATTATAAAAAACAATAAATGATATTGGACTGGAAATATGAAGAAAAAAATGAAATAAGTTCATGAAAACTAATATTTAATATTGTGTTACGCCGATGTAGGTTTAAAGCGGACGATTTATCGGACTGAAAATTAGTAGGTCTATAGCGCGCTGAACGCGGCGCATACAATCTTTGGTTGACATCGATGTTTGGGGAGTCCAAAAACATCACTGGGAGACGATCAATCGCCGTCAAAATTGGCCAAGAGGTAGAAAACAAGTATAGAAAAATGATTTTTGTGGTTTGATAAGTGATTTTACTAAACTTTTGGTAAATCGTCGATGGTTTTGATGAGCAAGAGCGAACCCAAATTTCGAGAATATTTTTTGGAAACTTCTAGATGCCGCATTCAGAAAATTTGAGAACGAGGTTGAAGTAGAATATTTGATCTACGTCTTCGAAAAAAAATCTCCTGGTTACGTCAAAAAGAACGGCCTCAGCGAAACGTTACAAAGCGCTATCTCCACGGTGTCTTCGCCACGGCGATTCAACCCGAGATTGAGGCCGCGGCCGAACAGATTTGCGACAATGCGTGGGATACGCACATACCTAGTCAGTTGGCCTACACAGACGGGCATAAAGTTGACAGGTGGGCAACTCGACCTTTACAGTTTTCTCATCATTTTGATTCAGACCTACCATTTAGAAGAAGTTGATTGTGTGTGTGTGGGAGGGGGAGCATGGGGGGAAATGGGGGAGAGTGTTATTGAAATTGACAAAATAATCACATTACTTAGAAAACGATGGTAAGAAACAAATTTGTTTCATCCTGGGTCATGACATTGCACCTTTTCAGCCAAATTAATAACCCTGGACATGAAAACACTTTTAATACCCCGGAAAGAATGTCGTATCCGACCGCCACTTTTTAAATTTTGGAATTTTTTTTACAACCACTATTTACTAACCAGTTAAAAAATGATTCCATTGATTTTTGGGGGTACAGAAAGCGAAAACTATCTTTAAAATCCACTTTTATGATGGTTTTCGGACTTGATTTCCCGTCTAAAAAAATCCTCCCCTTCAGAAAATAGAAGGATCCTATTATAGTTGCCACTGCGCATGTACAATGACCGTGTTGGTCACTTATAGGGGAATTGACAAGATCAGACTGACATGACTGAGGAAGTCATCGTATACCAAAAATGCCTGATTTTTCATGAAATAAATATCCTGGAATAATTTGAAGTATATGTCCATCATCATCCATATGTTCTCCACCTTACTAGGTACAGTACCGGCTGGAAGTAATTCCAAATCCCTGCGGGTAACCCGCAGGGGCTTCCGAGTACGTGCCGGGGATCCCCGCAAAATACCCGCGAGTGTGCGGGGAGCCACGAGAAAAGTACCGTGCCGGGGAAGAAGACTTGCGGGGCCACGCAAATGCCCCGCACAATCTGCACGTTGCTTCGTGGGCTGTTACGGGGGGCTTTGTTGTCAATCATTGAGGCGTAAAACTGGCTTGTTGAGTTTTAAAATGCTTAAAATTACAGTATGTAGTGTGCATAGGTAAAGGTTTTTTTTTTTCAGGCTTTACTGTCGTTTGGTTCATAATTATGAATGTCCAAATTTTACCAGAAATAATAATTTTTAGTGTCTGGAAATTGAGCCACAGGTGGTAAAAAAAACTCACGTGTAACTGTTATTTCGCCAAATTGCAGTCATTCATGAAAGTTAGTCCTTCGTCCATTTTCTTGTTTTGTTTACATTATTATCGATCACTAAAACAGAGGCAATATCACGAAAACAAATTACCGACTGCGACATGTTCGGTGCTTTTCAAAGTGAATTTCGCGAGTGTAACGTTACTTTGTGGTATGATCAAGCTTGATTTTGATTATTAAAATTCGTCAGGAAAATGAGTGGTTGAAAACGCAATCATATTGTGTGCGAAATGATTCTAAATCTCACCACTACATATATAAATGAATGCACATTTTGTTAATTTTCAAAACTTTTGTTATAAAAGCGGTTACGGTAACGTTTCTAGAGTTTGTTGAATACGGCCGTAGTGATCGTATGAAAGCGCACATGTCAACTGAACACGGTACTATTGTGTATAGGGGGTGGCTCAATTGCTCAATGTTCCAACCCCCAAACTCAGGAGAAGACAAAATAAACACGTGCGAAGCTAAAACAAAACTGGGCGGTTGTTGCGTGTTTTCCATTTCGGGAATTTCGCTCGTAGTTAATTAATCAGCAGAAAAATATATGCATGCACATAGAATTTTAGGCATTGCGGAAAAAAACCTTTACGGATTGCTGGAAAATAAAGTTGTGTTTACTGTTGCATCAACACCGTCGCGTCGGCGTGAAGTCATCGTTGAACACAGTATGTGCGTCGTCTGGACACGCGGAAACAAACCCAGTCGGGACGGATAGCTTGATATTTTTTGGTCGGAAATATACATGTAAACGTTATTTCGGGAAAGGTTTGTGAATATGATTTCAAAAATGTTTATAAATCTGTCGAAATTTGTATCGCAAAATCTGCGATGCATTGTTTGAAATTCCATCGCAGATTGCCCAAATTACATCGCATGTTGCGATGCGATACAGGGGAAATTGTTCACGTTTTAAAAATTTAGAAAGATGAGTCTGCGGACTCCGCTGAGTCAGTGAACCCCCGCAAAGGGCTCAATGAAATAAGGAACGATAATTTTCAGCTCCCGCAAGGACGACTAGATGATCAGGCAATTGTTATTTTTACCTATGGTTGAAATCCATGATATTGCCATGACGGCAATGTTACCAGGGTTGCACCAAAACAATAAGTGCCTCGTTAGATAAGTTAACGATGCCGACCGAGTATTTGAAGAATTTTAATATATTTATCGGGCTCATACATCACCGAATGAGAAAAATGTCCAATCAGTTAACAAGATAGTAGATGGGCGAGTATCTGTAAATATGATTGGTTGTTCCATGAGTCAAAGTCCTCATAATACGCCCACTTTTTTCAGGTGTCCAAATTTTCCCAGTTTTTTTGTCCCAGGTGCGGTGCCGACATTTCCAGAAATCAGAACATCCAGGTCTTTGGAACACTGCCAAGAAGAGTTGACACTACTGAAACTCATTGACTATTTACTGCTATACACATTTTATATGGAAATGGAAACCCTGGTCACCCCGAAAATAATAAATACATGTACTAGTGTCCTCAATTTGTGTGTATGTACAACAGCGGCGTAGCCAGGACTTTTTCAGTGGGGAAGGGGGGGGGGGAGCGCACAGGGGGCATTGCTTTTCAGTGGGGGGGCCTAGGGGGTATGGGTTTTTTCCCTTTTCTTGTTTCTGTTTTTTGGGGCACTATGAGGATTTTTCGTGGGGGGCACCTGGGGGGGCACTGGAAATTTGTGGGGGGCACGTGCCCCCAGGGCCCCGTGGCTACGCCGCTGATGTACAAGCAGAAGTGGTCAGACCTATAACAAATTAAAAGGAAGGATTTTGAAGCATTTTATGTTCAGACACATAATTCCACCCAAATAGTTTTTGACACTTTAGGAATACTCCTTTTCTCAGAGTAGTTAAATATTTATCTTCAAACGAATTCCTCCTCCAAGCTGCTGGAAATGTAGTTGTAATATACGTTCATGATACTCAATAAAGTAAAGGAGGCCCAGGGATTTACCAATCGTGGGACAACAACTATGTTTTAAAAACTAAAATTACATGTACCCATTATTAAATATATTCTGATGGACGGGGGACAAAAATAATAATAATAAAGCATTATCATTAGCGTCCCCAACAAAAACATTATTCAGGTTTCACTTTTATACTTGCAGACTGGGGCTTTCCCCCCGCACCAGATAAATTCCCTATCCCTGTTGCCTGAAGAAAAAAAACCTGCAAAGAACAGACAAATATGAGCGTTTATTGGCGTAGTGCTTCTTCAGATTTGTCTAAAATCCAAAAGAAATATTTTTTGTATTCTTTTAAATATACCCGGTGTATATTCCCCCTACAATAAATTCTTGCATATAAATTCTCGAGTATACACGTATTTCCTTGCGTCACCGTCCGCACCGATTTTGAAGCCAACCGATGACCAGAAGCAGGAGATTTTGTTTTTGGCCTGATGCATTTAACATTTTTGTTAACGTATTAAAATTTACCTGCATGACGAATCCTCTGCATCACCGGCGTCATGGCTGATCCATTAACAACCTCAGTCATTTATTTAGTACATTCACATCATGTCCTTAAGTTTTAATATTTAGTTTATTAAACCAACAATTTATTTTTATTCAGTAAAATATGTTGTAGATATTTTTGTTAAATTATATTTTGATTGTTAGCCACTATAATTTCCATTGGCCTTAAACCTTCAATATGCCCTAAACCTTCAATATGCCTGGAGAATAAATAAGTTCATTCCAAGGAGAATGATTGACAGTTCTACTGATAGTACATTAACTTTCGCCTAGTTCATAAACCATCAAAAGGATTCTTGCTGAAAACCGCCAGAATTGTTGATGAAAATAATGTGATAACGACACTGAAGATATCTGTGGACAGAACTTAAATAGAAAAACAGTTTAATACAGAAATAGAGGACAACACAGTTCATTAACGGTTTAGCATCGTCAATGTAAGTTGTGCTAGCGAACTTAAGTAATGGCGGTCCGTGATCTAAAAACAAACACAGACTCAATTTGGGGAAAATGCGGAATGCGGGCAAGCAAGCAGCTGCCAATCGTCTTGCGGAGTTAATTCCCTAAAGTTAATTCCAGCCACCGTGATCGGCGAAAAATCAGACACAGTGGGTCATGGCGGGAAGTTGCATTTTCAGACGAACCGGGACGTTTGAAGTCTCAAAGAGCACCGATAATCACGAAATGAAAAAGGTTGGATTTGTTAAAAGTTCGCTGATATTACCAAGGTATAAATGGCCGTCGAATGCACGAAAATAATACAGGAAGTTGATCAAACGTTTTGCGGGCACGCTCAAGAAAACCTCAACAAAAGCATGAACGAAGTCTGCCGTTCTTTTACTCGGGATCGCCAGGTGATCATAGAAGGTATTCATGTTCACCCAAGCGTAAAGTTGTGCTTGGTTCTGTTGCGGGGCCTTCGTGGGGCCCCGCAAAGCTTGTCCACGACACACGTGCGCGGCGTGCGAGGCCTCGCTGTGTCACACATAAAATCCGGGGACGCGTGGGGCCCGTACCGCGCACGCAGTTTACTCATGGGGCCCGTTTACACTCGCAGGGATTTGGAATTACTTGCAGCCGGTACTGTAGGTAAGATTACATTATTGGTTATATTTAATGAGAAAAAGTGGCGGTCGGATACGGCATTCTACCCAATACCCCTCCTAGTCCTATTAATACAAGGGACAAAATCAGTCAAAATTTTGATGTACTTGCCAAGGTATATCTACACAGGTTTTATGATCGCTGATATGGGGGATAAAGCCGAGTGCCCTCACAGTGATCGTGCGCAATCGTGATTGGCCAACAGCGGCCGTTGGTGACGTTACCGCTTTGAAAGACTCTTTATGTTTGGCTCTGGTCAAAAAGTGATATCGCGGGCGCACAAATAATACAAAATTGGTCAATTAAAAGCAGTGTTTGAAATGATGAATGGTAGAGAAGGCTCCAATGCTGTTACAAAAGACGTTATATCCATGATTTCATAGGGATGCATTTCGAGCTGGGCCACGCTGCTGAAGTTGGAATTGACGAAAATGCAGTTAGAAATGTTAATTGAGATGAGTAATTCAGGCCTAAAATGTAGTTTAATTCATCTTTTGTGATCTTAAGTAACTAGAATATACGCTTACATTTAGTTTGATACAACTTTTGGATGGATTTGTTTTACGAAATTCCTAATTTACTTGCGCCTGTGAAGTGCCTCGTATGCATCAAACAAAAATGGTGATTCTTTATGTAAGCAGTGATGTTGAACAGCGCATACCGTGTCGCACTCATGGGCAATGCCATGTGTGTGGCACAGCACACAGCCAATTTCCGATGTGTGTGCGGTCTCTCCTTGATCCCTCCGCAGTGTTGTGCGAGGGGTTTGGAGAGTAACTTTGAGCATTTGTAAATAAGTTTTAAGTCATAACTTTCAAGGATAACGTATCGATATGATGAAAAACTAAACACATCATCTAAACACTTGACATATCCAAATTCAGATAGTACATGTTTCGAAAGTAAATTCAAAAGGATGTGGCTTGATTTTAGTGGATTTTTTGGGGATGAGTTTCTGTTTATATGTAATTTTTGTTCAAAGGTTCGCTTGATTGGAAGTGGTGAATTTAAAGTTTTAAACTACAAATTTTTATTTTTAGTTTATGTTGAGTGAGATGTTATGAAAGTGAAGAACTTGCAAGGATATTTAGACATAGTATTTGAACTGAATAAACATCCCCATGAGTGTATGGTAATTTTAGACTGCTGCCATGAAGATTTTACGGTCTACACTGATTGGCTTATCATTTGGATTGGCCTTCTTTCAACTATAGGTGGCACTGAGAAAAAATTCTTCTTGTAAAACCTGTGTCTAGTGTATCTAGTCAAACCTTATGTGTAGTAAGTACATTTACAGGTTAAAATGAGTCAACCATTTTTGACTGGTAAAAGCATCGTCTGGTATTGTTCAGGGTGGTTAAAATGACAGTAAAAACCAGTCAAAAATGCCCCTGTGTGAACATTTGGGTCAACAGTCAAAACAGGCAGTTGACTGGTTTTGACCTCTACAGCAACTTCCCACTAAAGTGCAGCAATAGTAGGAGGGTTAATTAATTTTTACAATATTTGATATTATTGTGTTATTGTCCAAGCTTAGAAGGTACAACATTGGTCTTTGGAAATAGCAACCCTTCCATTCTTGAGAAATACATGTACAATGTAGATGATACAAATACATACAACCTGTGAAAGTTGCATCACAGTATACAGTAGTTGCTCAGCATAGAAAAAATTGAAAACTTCAACATGTTTTTTTATGTTTTATAAAAAGTTGCTGGATGGTAACTTTTCTGTAAATTTGACACAACATTTTTTCCCTCTGTCACAAAAGAACTTCAGTCTTCAGATGTACACATGTACATGTACATATTCCTTCCTTTACCAGTTCGCGTCGGAGGCCGTGTACATTTATATACGCAATTTTTGTTTGCACCGCAGATCGGAGAGCGTCTAAACACGCCATAGGAAACTCGGGAATATTTGTATGCATGCTCGGTTGACGTGACAATGAGCCACGCGCATAAAGTGACATGCTCGGAATACGTGGCCACACGCTGTGGAAGCTTCCATTGTCCTTTCGGGTGACGTAAAACCATGCCATTTTGGCAGTGCTCGTGCTTCGGTTGACGTGTTATTGCGCAACAATTGTTCGGCACAATAGCGGGGCCATGTAAACACGCTCGCATGGGTGGTTGGGGGGCGCACTCGTAAACCTGTTCCACACCTTTGTCTTTGTCTCCATTGAAATCTGTAAAGCTGTGGTATACTAAGATTTCTATCTAGACCAATTACCTGGCAGACCGCTGGCGAATCAAGATTTCTATAGACCAATTTCCGTGCACCATTGTCCCATTGTTACTCAGTACCACTTGGATCATGCTTCCTGCTCGGATGACGCGTAAATACGATGAAGGATTCTTTAGAGGGCTCGGTGGACTTCTAAAGACGCAACACAAAAGACGCCCTCCTGGCTATAATTCCCAAGGGAAACTCACCAATTTATATGCTAATAAGCTAAATGTGGGTGTCCCATCTTAGTTTCATTGACGTAAACCAAAAAAAATTCCCGCAAACAAAAACGTGTTTGTGGGAAAAAGAAACCCGCACAGGGGCCCAGAATTTTTTTTTGATTACCGAAGTGAACTGGTTAAATAATGATTCTGTGAAAGGCTCATCTTAATTTGGAACCTAGGTCATGAGAAATTGTGAAAAAGTATTCTATATAAAGGCTAATACAAATTGATGTTGAATTGACACAGAATTATTCAGTCACACTGTTTTAGATTACAAGTCATTAAAGTTGTACATGTAAATTATATACTTTGATATATCTTGTTGAATGTTACATTTGACACCTCATTTGTGGGGTTTGGTTAATGCAAATTATTATTATTTTTGTTATAAATTGTGGCCCATTATGTACATTTGTACATGATGTACATGTCCTTAAGTAAACAGTTCACATAAAATTCCTGCAGCATTTGACAGTTTGGGGCTCATTAACTCTCGAGGCCTATTTGCTTACACATAACCTGAATCTTCCAAAAGCATGAATTCCTCACTAGTTAGTGGGGTGCACCCTTTCCAGAGGCCTCACTGTGTGATTTGACCTACAGTGTCATTACCTCTAGAGGCCATACTCTCTGATTTGACCTACAGTGTCATTACCTCTATGATTTGACCTACAGTGTCATTACCTCTAGAGGCCATACTCTCTGATTTGACCTACAGTGTCATTACCTCTATGATTTGACCAACAGTGTCATTACCTCTATGATTTGACCAACAGTGTCATTACCTCTATGATTTGACCTACAGTGTCATTACTTCTAGAGGTCTCACTCTGTGATTTGACCTACAGTGTCATTACCTCTATGATTTGACCTACAGTGTTATTACCTCTATGATTTGACCTACAGTGTAATTACCTCTATGATTTGACCTACAGTGTCATTACTTCTAGAGGCCTCACTCTGTGATTTGACCTACAGTGTCATTATCTCTAGTGTCCTCACTCTATGATCTGACCTAGGGCTTTATATGACCCAGGCCTCGATCTTTACTGCGGCCACCGCGGCCAATGGCCGCATGCCCTTCCAACTTGGCCGCAATGCCCCCTCAAAAAGTACACATGTCGCGGCCAACTTGGCCAGCGTGCCCTTTTGTATTTACCTCTACATCCCATCATGACAATCATACATCACGGACATTGTGTAGATGATCCGTGCATACAAACACCATTCAACAAACGGCGGTGAAAATAATACACGTCTTTTTATCGTTATCGTTGTTTGTTCGTACATCACGCGTCGTAGCTTGCATGCTAGCTAGCTCCCATGTCGATGTCAGATCAGACTCACACCGTGCCAGCTGCCTTCTCGATCTCACAGCCGCGCCCCACACACACGGGCGCGGCGTTGCTGTGATTGTACAAGCGGCTCTAATCTCGTCCCCATGCGCTGAACAGCCGGCTGTATGTGTACAAGGTACCAGTGTCGTGATTGTAAAATCACCACAAACGGGTCGGATACCAGCGCACGTTTTAGATACAGCCAGCCGCACGTGGCTGTAAATAAATGTAAATTAAAGGTTTGAAATGATTGGCCTTGGTGCCCCCTTGAGTTGGCCTTGGTGCCCTGTGGAATTTTGATGAGGGCAAGGCCAAAGTGGCCTGCCCCTTTTTTGCCCAAGATCGAGGCCTGATGACCTCTAGAGGCGTAAGAGACCCCACTCTATGATTTGACCTACAGTGTTACTCTACACGGCAATATGTAGGTGGTTAAATTTTGTCCGCGTTTTAAAAAAAATGGTATCATGTGGGCATATCACATGTCATGTCATGTTTGTTTTTATTGTTTCAAGTACAATGTAATTAGTACTTTTCATGTATGTTGCCCAAAGGCATTGCTGAACCATTTCAGATATTGTTACTTACAGACTTTTTGTTTTGTTGTTATTTTTTTTGTATTCCTCTTTATACAAAGAGGCATTCTGGTTCAGGTTTTGGTAAATCATGTCAGTATTAAACAAATATGATTTTGCCTAATGGTTATTTAATATTAATCACTAGTTTGAATCCTCTTGTCACTATACAGGTAAGTCTTCTTTGACTATACAGTTCGTGGAGAATCAATTTGTAGATGCTTACGACCCTACCATTGAAAATAGTAAGTAGTGCTGTAATGCGTAAAACAAGATTAGGTTAAATTGTATTTATTAAGCACTGGCAGATCCGGTAATTTAGGGATATTGTGCATCAGGGATAATATTGAATATAGTTTATACTGTACATGTACATGTATTTAATAGGTTACCACTGTCTTATTACTTTCCAGGCCTTCCCAGATTCAAAGCCTAATTTATATTAGTTGATAATTTATATTAGTTAACATGTACCTGACCATGTGGGATTCTCACTGTGTTCAGTGTGGGGGATCGCAACCATCAGTGCTTACCTGACCATGTGGGATTCTCACTGTGTTCAGTGTGGGGGATCGCAACCATCAGTGCTTACCTGACCATGTGGGATTCTCACTGTGTTCAGTGTAAGGGATCGCAACCATCAGTGCTTACCTGACCATGTGGGATTCTCACTGTGTTCAGTGTGGGGGATCGCAATCATCAGTGCTTACCTGACCATGTGGGATTCTCACTGTGTTCAGTGTGGGGGATCGCAACCAATTTGTATTATTTAGAAAACAGGCTTGCAACTTTTCAGCTGATCAGCTGATTTCCTCATTTTTCTTTAATAATAGTGCTATAGAAAACTGAAAACACTGTACAAAGTTTTGTGTGCTCGGCCATTTCCTCTTTTTTTTGCAATTACAAAGTTGCATGTCTGAAAAAAACAGTAATTATAATTATTGTGTGTTCTTTATTTTGATTTTGATCAATGCACAACATTTGGTAAATAAGTCATTCTTTTGTAATTTTTCTTTTGACCATATCTACTATAGCATTTGAGAAAGTATTAAAACTTGGCAATCAAGAATACAAGTTGAAGATAGTAGACACTGCTGGACATGATGAGTATTCTATCTTCCCACAATCTCTTACTGTAACAATACATGGCTATGTTCTTGTCTACACAGTCACATCACAGAAAAGGTAAATAAATTAGTCAGCGGGCAGTGTGGCTAATAGTCAGTGGGCAGTGTGGCTTAGTCAGTGGGCAGTGTGGCTTAGTCAGTGGTCAGTGTGGCTTAGTCAGTGGTCAGTGTGGCTTAAGTATTCAGCGGGCTGTGTGGCTTAAGTAGTTAGCGGGCATTGAGGCTTAGTCAGTGGGCAGTGTGGCTTAAGTAGTTAGCGGGCAGTGTGGCTTAGTGGGCGGTCAGTGTGGCTTAAGTAGTTAGCGAGCAGTGTGGCTTAGTAGGCGGGCAGTGTGGCTTAGTCGGCGGGCAGTGTGGCGTAGTCAGCGGGCAGTGTGGCTTAGTCAGCGGGCAGTGTGGCTAAGTCAGCGGGCAGTGTGGCTAAGTCAGCGGGCAATGTGGCTTAGTCAGCGGGCAGTGTGGCTTAGTCAGCGGGCAGTGTGGCTTAGTCAGCGGGCAGTGTGGCTTAGTCAGCGGGCAGTGTGGCTAAGTCAGCGGGCAGTGTGGCTAAGTCAGCGGGCAGTGTGGCTTAGTCAGCGGGCAGTGTGGCTTAGTCAGCGGGCAGTGTGGCTTAGTCAGCGGGCAGTGTGGCTTAGTCAGCGGGCAGTGTGGCTAAGTCAGCGGGCAGTGTGGCTAAGTCAGCGGGCAGTGTGGCTTAGTCAGCGGGCAGTGTGGCGTAGTCAGCGGGCAGTGTGGCTTAGTCAGCGGGCAGTGTGGCTAAGTCAGCGGGCAGTGTGGCTTAGTCAGCGGGCAGTGTGGCTTAGTCAGCGGGCAGTGTGACTTAGTCAGCGGGCAGTGTGGCTTAGTCAGCGGGCAGTGTGGCTTAGTCAGCGGGCAGTGTGGCTTAGTCAGCGGGCAGTGTGGCGTAGTCAGCGGGCAGTGTGGCTTAGTCAGCGGGCATGTATTTCCCTGTTGGCAAAAAAAAACAACATTACCAAATAAAAAAGAAAAAAAGCATACAAAGTCACCGCACCGATTTTGAAGACGACCTATGAACAGAAACCGGAGACATATTTATTAGTTAACTCAATCCCTTATAATTACACGTAGTCATTGTGTTACTGTATTGTGCAAAAGTGGTTTTAATTATCTTTTAATTCCAGAAATGTTTATTGTTGCTGTGGTAAAACATTTAATTGTCTTAGAAAACTGCTTAGTATATAATTACCTGTCTTTATAAATGATCTTGTTTAATGTATCTTATTCTCCATTTAAAAACAAAATATTTTTCCTTTTGTTTGATCAGTTTTGATGTAGTAAAAATCATATACGAGAAGTTACTGGACACAACAGGCAATGTCAAGTAAGTGATGTTTATTTGTGATTCATTAATGTCTTAGAGAGGTTAGACACAATGAGATCTATATGTAGCTTCTATTGTATGCTCAATGATGTATACATGGGCCACAGTCTACAATATCAACCAAAACATGTTGCTCTATACATATACTATGCATATTCCTAACAATGTTGAGTCAAGTAACTTTTAACAAATTAACAAAATGATGAATAGTATGATACTTTAAAGGGAAGGTACAGCATTGAAAATATTTACAAAACTTCTCCAAATATACAGAAATGTTGTATGCTTTTAAAAATATGCTTCCTCTCTTGTAGGGCTGTGCCGGATATCCGGGTATCCGGATACCCGACCGAAACTGTCATTACTCGGTTCCATTTTTCGGTTCCGAGTACCCGTAAACGACTTTTTAAAATTGGGACTTACCATTTCAGCAGTGTGAACAGAAATCTTTGACTATTGAACAATGTAATGTTTACACTTTTAGGAGCAATTTTATTCAAGAGATTACACACGCCTTTGTAGTATTTTACGGACATTTTCCATACACTTGTCCAATTGTTTGTGATACATTGTATCCAATCATTAACCCTAAAACCACCCCAAACCCATCAGAATCCAACAGAAGGTTTTGTTGGATTTTGACTGGTTGAGTACTGTGAACTTAGCTATTGCTGTTGGACTATGATGGGTTGAGTACTAATGGCGTACAGTAATGCTGTTGGATTTTGATTGAGTGTGGTAGGTGGTTCTACTAGCATGCAACATTGTTATTTATTATAATTATGGACAACCTGCTGTAATAAACAACTGATAAAGGCAAGTATTGTACTTAGGTATGCTTGGCATTGTATCTAACATCATACAACTAGAACCTACCATTTATTCCATAGGGTGTTTTAGTTTTTGTATAGTTAAGTTTTTTTTAGCCTGAAAACAACTGTTGGATTATGATGGGTTGAGTACTGTGTGACTCCAGTGTTCAAACTTTACTTTGGGACATGTGTACCCACTCAATCAAAATCCAACAGCATAGAGCCTGTTGGAGTATGATGGGTTGAGTACTGTGTGACTCGAATGTTCAAACTTTACTTTGGGCCATGTGTACCCACTCAATCAAAATCCAACAGCATAGCCTGTTGGAGTATGATGGGTTGAGTACTGTTCCTGTAAGTGTACTGTTTGAGTTTGATGGGTTGAGTACTGCAGGCTATGGTGGGTTAGTACATGGTGTTGGAGTTTGTTAGGTTGAGGAAGCATGCTAGTGGAAATGCCTAGGGGGTTAGGGTTAAGACTCAAATAGCCTGGCTGTGGCATGCTACATGTACAAACAAGTATCAAACTAGCTGCTCAGGATGGAATGTTTGCCTATTGTTCACAGTAATTGGATTAGTGGGACAATAACTGCTGCTTTATGTCTGCACTGGAGTGTGCACCATGATGTGTTAATAGAGGGGATTTTGTTATAGGGGACGTCCACATTATTTGTTGTCCTAATAAAAAAGTGGTGTTAAAATTGGTTTTGATGTGCCACCGACCATCCCTCAGCGTATTTATTTACCCATCGATATTGAGCTCTCTTATGTATTACATTTGCCGACAAGGTGACAATTTGTTTTAAAAGAAAGACATAAAAAGGGAGGTGTTAAGTCGGTCATTGTCTTTGAAACCAAACCAGCCGGGCTCAGTGATGATCCATGTCATTGGTGGCGGTCAAATGCCGTTCGGTTTCCATCAGTTGCAAGGATCGCCAAGAAGTATCTTGGTATTCCAGCAACGTCAGTGCCCTCTGAACGGGTGTTTTCCACCGCGGGAAATATCATCACGGCAAAGTGGAGCTGCTTAACGCCTGATAATCTGAACATGCTGGTATTCCTGGCAATGAACGGCCACGTAACTGCTACCCCACCAATCAATGATAAGTAACAGTCAGTACACCGCAACCGATTTTGAAAGAGAAATATCGTGTACTGAAAATAATCTTAAATTCTTAAAATCATTGTTTAGCTTTATTAGTAGTAGTAGTAGTATTTGTTGTTGTTGTTTTTAGTTATTCCTAGCTACATGTAGGTCTCATATAATTTCATTCTTTCAGGAAACAAGGTTTATTGACAGGTTTATTGACATTTAGCTAAAGTTCATTGTGATAGAAACAAATTAATATTCAAGTTCTGATTTTATATTCATAATATTTTGCAGTTTGTTAGTTTTATAATATTAAATATTATTTTAGTACGCAAAATCATGTCCTTATCCAAAGCCAACATGACGTACGGGATATCCTTATTTAGAAGGCAGGGGCGCGGCAAGGCGCAAGCACATGAATTGTTTTCCCACAACGGGTTTGTTCCGCCCACATCGCCTTTGATCGACCGATGACATTATTCAACACGTGTTTTGTGACATGAACATCCAAGTCAACTTGCTATACGTTGTTTCGTAAACTTAATCTTCTTACTCTTACTAATATCAACAGCTTCCAACAAGATATTTTCATGTTCAAATTCTCCAATAATTTACTTACTCCAACTTTGCATAATCTTTTTCAGTTAAATAGGTCTGTTCACAGTCACAATACCCGGTCTTCTTCTAAAGTTCACATTCCACTTGTCAAAACCACTCTCTCTCAACATTTTGTAACGTTCTCTGGCCCTGTAAACTGGAATAGCCTTCCTCTATCACTTTCTGAATGTCAATCACTCGCTCTTTTTAAACACAAACTCAAGTCTTTTTTAATTCACCAGTCTCCTCAGTAAACCCTTTTAATTTTATTTTCTACAGTCATTTTATTATTTTCTCATTAAGTTACTTATTGTCTAGTTACTTTTGTCAGTCTTAGTACACGTATACACACTGTCATTGTTGTTTGTTGTATGTGGTATTAATGATGCGTATGTTTTTTTGTGTGAAGCTGTTACTCTGTTTTTGTATACAGGCTGTTCCTTGACAAGCCCTGCTTTTTTGGAACGTGCCTCCACTTCAGTATTTTCCCACTGTACTTTTCTTGATGATGATATCATGTGGAAATAAATGTTACTTTGAATTTGAATTTGATCACGCACACACCAGTGATCATTGTCTTCGAGATATGTACATGTATGGTAGTCACTCCTGACACAGTCACGTGTGAGGCCGCTGTAGCTGTGTGATGCACCGGCCGTGCATGCGCGCATGTGATAAATTGGGCTTTCTTTTGTACATTGTATATGGTGCATTGTAACCTGGGTTATTAAAGACACTTTTGTAGCAATTTTTACGGTTTTATCTCGGAAATAACTTTCAGTAAATACAATATTATACTTTAATAAAGATCAAATTAAATATGGTATCCTCTGTACTGTAAACAAGAATGAAAACAAGAATGAAAACGGGTATCCGGGTATCCGAACTTTCCTGATTTCGGGTATCCGGTTCCAAAAATATCCGAAAACGCACAGCCCTACTCTCTTGACATTAAACACCAATGTGTCTGTCAATGTTTCAGATTATTACATTGTAAATGCGAAAAAACATTCAGATTTGTTGAATTCATTCTATTTATTCATATGGAATTAAGGAAAGAGTACTTGAACTTCAACTTGAAATTATTTCCACTTTTCTTAACAATTATATCTTGTAAGACAAAAGTGTTTACATTGTTATTTGCTTTCATCTTTCTTTCAATGTTTGTTCTCCTTTGTAGTGTTCCAGTGGTTCTTGTTGGAAATAAGAAAGACCTTCACATGGAAAGGTATGTGTATGTTATCAAATTTAGAACACTTCATGCATGACCCCATGTATGACTGCCTGTAGTGTTCTAGTAGTACTTGTTGGTAACTTTGAAGCATATAGTGTTACTGCCTGGTCAGCTGGTCACCTTGATCAGATAGTGGCACTGCCAGGTCAGCTGGTCACCTTGATCATACAGTGGCACTGCCTGGTCAGCTGGTCACCGTGATCATACAGTGGCACTGCCTGGTCAGCTGGTCACCTTGATCATATAGTGGCACTGCCTGGTCAGCTGGTCACCGTGATCATATGGTGGCACTGCCTGGTCAGCTGGACACCTTGATCATACAGTGGCACTGCCTGGTCAGCTGGTCACCGTGATCAGATAGTGGCACTGCCAGGTCAGCTGGTCGCCTTGATCATACAGTGGCACTACCTGGTCAGCTGGACACCTTGATCATACAGTGGCGCTGCCTGGTCAGCTAGTCACCGTGATCAGATAGTGGCACTGCCAGGTCAGCTGGTCACTGTGATCATATGGTGGCACTGCCAGGTCAGCTGGTCACCTTGATCAAATAGTGGCACTGCCTGGTCAGCTGATCACCGTGATCATATGGTGGCACTGCCAGGTCAGCTGGTCACCGTGATCATATAGTGGCACT
This sequence comes from Zoroaster sp. YZ-2022, assembly GCA_029582265.1. Classification (NCBI taxonomy): domain Eukaryota; kingdom Metazoa; phylum Echinodermata; class Asteroidea; order Forcipulatida; family Zoroasteridae; genus Zoroaster; species Zoroaster sp. YZ-2022. Next base: position 458,953 of record CM055827.1, on the reverse strand, counting down.
GCCTGGTCAGCTGGTCACCTTGATCATACGGTGGCACTGCCTGGTCAGCTGGTCACCTTGATCATACGGTGGCACTGCCTGGTCAGCTGGTCACCGTGATCATACGGTGGCACTGCCTGGTCAGCTGGTCACCGTGATCATATGGTGGCACTGCCAGGTCAGCTGGTCACCTTGATCATATAGTGGCACTGCCTGGTCAGCTGGTCACCTTGATCATACAGTGGCACTGCCTGGTCAGCTGGTCACCTTGATCACCTTGATCAGATAGTGGCACTGCCAGGTCAGCTGGTCACCTTGATCATATAGTGGCACTGCCTGGTCAGCTGGTCACCTTTATCATACAGTGGCACTGCCTGGTCAGCTGGTCACCTTGATCATACAGTGGCACTGCCTGGTCAGCTGGTCACCTTGATCACCTTGATCAGATAGTGGCACTGCCAGGTCAGCTGGTCACCTTGATCATATAGTGGCACTGCCTGGTCAGCTGGTCACCTTGATCATATAGTGGCATTGCCTGGTCAGCTGGTCACCTTGATCATATAGTGGCACTTCCTTGTCAGCTGGTCACCTTGATCAGATAGTGGCATGGCCAGGTCAGCTGGGCATCGTGATCATACGGTGGAACTGCCTGGTCAGCTGGTCACCGTGATCATATGGTGGCACTGCCAGGTTAGCTGGTCACCGTGATCAGATAGTGGCCATGCCAGGTCAGCTGGTCACCGTGATCAGATAGTGGCACTGCCAGGTCAGCTGGTCACCGTGATCATATGGTGGCACTGCCAGGTCAGCTGGTCACCTTGATCATACGGTGGCACTGCCTGGTCAGCTGGTAACCTTGATCATACGGTGGCACTGCCAGGTCAGCTGGTAACCTTGATCATACGGTGGCACTGCCTGGTCAGCTGGCACTTCCTGGTCAGCTGGTCACCGTGATCATACGGTGGCACTGCCTGGTCAGCTGGTCACCGTGATCGTACGGTGGCACTGCCTGGTCAGCTGGTCACCGTGATCATATGGTGGCACTGCCAGGTCAGCTGGTAACCTTGATCATACGGTGGCACTGCCTGGTCAGCTGGTCACCGTGATCATAGGTGGCACTGCCTTATCAGCTGGTCACCTTGATCATATGTAGTGGCACTGCTTGGTCAGCTGGTTACTTAGATCATACGGTGGCACTGCCTGGTCAGCTGGTCACCTTGATCATACGGTGGCACTGCCAGGTCAGCTGGTCACCTTGATCATATAGTGGCACTGCTTGGTCAGCTGGTTACTTAGATCATATGGTGGCACTGCTTGGTCAGCTGGTCACCATGATCATATAGTGGCACTGCTTGGTCATATAGTGGTAGTGCTTTGTTAAACAGTCCTTAACCCTAACCCCCTAGGTATTCTGGCTAGGAACCTTCCTGAATCCTCCAAAATCCATCAGTGCACTTTTGGAAACATGCCCTTATCTTCAAAATGCACCATGCATTTTCATATTCAGCACTTATGGCCTGTACTTCTTGCCAGGTAGTAATTTTGTCCCATTTGAAGAGATGAAAGTACCAGTTTCCAACAGTGCTGAATTTTTCCCAAAAAGTGCCTCTTGGAGGATTTTGCAGGATTTGGGGTGGTTAGGGTTAATAAGTGCAATTATTTGAGCAGCAATTCAATTATGCTGCATCATAAATGATCTTCATCCATGCTCTGGTCAACTTTTTTATGAAATGCTTTTAAAAGTAATATAATTCCTTTAAATTCTATAAGGAAATGAGCAATGTACAGATTTAAATAAATATTTTCAGTCTATGGACGATTCCACAGATTAAACCTACATCTTTTTATCTAAAAATTTTCACTTGATGTTACAATTTCAGAGTCATATCAACAGCTGAAGGAAAAGAATTGGCACATTCCTGGAATGCAGACTTTATAGAATCATCAGCAAAACAAAATGAGGTGAGTCAGGACACCAGATCCACCAAAATCAAACCTACATGTAGGAAAAGAACGTGTACATTTCATGAAGTTAAGTTCTTACAATACACCATTTTAAACACAACTTTTGTTGAACTGTGCCAAGCAACCATGGACCTATCCAAGGCTGTATTCAGTATCATTTTTAAGAAAGCAGTTCAAGTCAACACCTGTACAATGTTATGTTGTATGTTACTTCATGTACATAGTACAACAAAACTGAAGAGACAGAAACTATTTGCCAAGAAAAGAAGTTTCATATAAAACTTTGGGATTTTTTGCTGTGTGCTTCTTGATTTGCTTGTTTGAAACTTGGTAACTGCTTTAGCACAGTTTTCTCCATGTTTCCTTGACTACTTGGTGATTGCTTGTTTAAATGCTTGTTTATCTTCTGATCAAATTTTCTGCTCACTTTCTTGTGTTCCTTTTTTTTTGGGGGGGGGGGGTTTCGCCCACTTGCTACTTGTTATTTTACTGGAAATTTCTGGCAAATTTTATTTTAATCAGAAATTGTCAATTACCTTAGAGAAGTGACTTTTATTTAATGTAAAACATTGACAATTACATCAGTTTGATTTTGGCAACTGAAAAACTTCATGAGTAGGATGATCAAGATCTTAGAATCTGGGAATTTGCTGATATATACTTGGCAAAAAAAGAAACGCAAGTTGATAGGACGTATTTTTTTTGAATGAAATATACAAAATAACATGAACATTAAATTACAACTGATTAGTACGGTGTATCCTCCCTCCGCTGTGATGCACGCTTGGATACGCCGGTACGTGGATTGAATCAGTCTGCTCAAAGTCACCTGGGGAAGGACGCGCCACTCTTCCATTAAAGCAGCGGCAAGTTCTTGAGCTGTTCTCAGCACCACAGGACGTAACCGGATGCAGCGATCGAGTTCATCCCACAAATGCTCGATGGGGTTTAGGTCTGGACTGAACGCGGGCCATGGCAGGAGGTTAATCTAGTGGTCTTCAAGATACTGGGTGATGACCCTTGCAGCATGAGGTCGCGCATTGTCCTGTTGAAACAAGGCTATGTTCAGATGTTGACCCAAAAATGGGCTCACTACAGGTTCCAAAATTTCATCACGGTATCTCTGGGCATTGAGGTTACCATCGATGACTATCAGTTCAGTACGGTAATTGGCTGTAATACCGGGACCTCCCCACCTGTCCTGCTCCACGACATTACAGTCAAAGAGTCGCTCACCACGACGGTAAACCTGGCTGTGCCGTCATTGTTGCTTACGCGATATCGTGATTCATCCGAGAACAACACCTGGTTCCACATTCTCTGCGTCCAGTCACGGTGTTGGCGGGCCCATATCAACCTATGCCGACGACGATCTGGCATCAGTGGGAGACCTCTGTAAGGGCATCTACTCCGGAGTCCTACAGCACGAAGTCGATTTCTGACAGTCTGAGCACAAATCCTGTTGTTCGTCCGTCCAGGCGTCACCCTTGCGGTGGTTTCTGCGTTGCAGCGTCGATCACGGAGGTGCTGCAGAACGATGTAACGATCCTGAATGGGCGTCGTCACCCGCGGTCTACCACTTCTCGGACGATCTGCCACACTTACAGTGTCTCTTACACGATGTCTGAGCCTGCTGATAGTCGATTCGTGCACTTGGAGATGTGCGGCCACATCCCTAGCTGAGATGCCAGTATCAAGCATTCCAATTGCACGGGCCCGGTCAAACTGACTTAGTTGCGGCATCGTCGTCCGCTGTCCATTTGAGGAGTGATTTCGGTTCCAGACTCCATAGACCATAGACTACCACAGGAACGTCAACATTCTTATGCAAATTAGCCATGTAAGCCACAATAAGTGATTATTTGACAATCCATTAAACTCCCATTGTGGTGGTTCAGTGAGGCATGACGCTCAGAAATGTGGTTGAAAATACAGGTGTCTACCATGGTATTAAAAATCTTTGTCATTAATAATGTGTGCTCAACATCTACACTTTAAAAAATACGTCCTATCAACTTGCGTTTCTTTTTTTGCCAAGTATATTTGAGATAAGCTTCTAAGAGTTTGTAATGCCGCCATCCTGATAGCTTGATGATCAAGATCTTAGAATCTGGGATTTTTCTGATATATTTGAGATAAACTTCTAAGAGTTTGTAATGCCACCATCCTGATAGCTAGATGATCAAGATCTAAAATCTGGGATTTTTCTGATATATTTGAGATAAGCTTCTAAGAGTTTGTAATGCCGCCATCCTGATAGCTTGATGATCAAGATCTTAGAATCTGGGATTTTTCTGATATATTTGAGATAAACTTCTAAGAGTTTGTAATGCCACCATCCTGATAGCTACACAATGTAGGCATTGAGTAGCCGTCTAACAACACATTTTGACGGGGTGCCTTAATCACACTTGAATCATTTTGGATTTCTATGTTTAATGTCATTTATCAATATTTTTATTTACTGTTTCAGAGTGTAGTGGACATCTTCAAAACCTTGTTACAAATCATAGAGAAGAATGATAGGGGTACACAAAAGAAAGATGACAATTGTGTTCTATTGTGATCTCATGCCTATTGTCATGTTTACCAGCAATAAAAGGTGCACTGTTATATTTTTTAATCTTTTTTTTTTCTATCCATTGTTTTGGGTTTAGAATACATTTACATATCCAATCTTACATTGTTTGTGTATGTTCTAAACCTATGGCAACCAATGTAGAGTAATTAGAAAGCTGTGACTTAAAGCAGTTTTAAAATCTCACTTATTTTACTCCTTGTATAAAATCAGACAATAATTATTGACAGATTTGTATTTGTCTGTTCTTTTTGTTTTTTTATTTGAGGTTTTGTTTAAAGTTGGTCACATGATAGTTGGTAGCAGGTACTACTCATACATATACTCCTTTGTGCCCTTACACAACCATGACTCCTCTGTGCCCTTACACAACCATGCACCACAGCCTCTTCAGATATATTATATTTTAGTGTTTGATCATTCCAAATTCCCAGCTATTAGGAGACATTCTGCAGTTGAAACTGCAGTTGACGTGGTATTGTGCTAGCTGATCTTAATTGTTTCCTTACTAACTACCCCAAATCTATCAAATACCACAGGCAGATATTATTGGATATTGATGGATTCATTACTGTAACCCTCAGCTAATAGTACATTGAATGGGACCGAATGTACCAATTCCATCAATATCCAACATCTGGGTAACTGCATATTGACTGAAATTGATGGATAAAGAAAAGTACCAAGTACAGATGCTTCAGGTTTTATTTATTTGACCCCTGTCCCTCAAATAGACCCTGCCCCTGTCCCTCAAATAGACCCTGCCCCTGTCCCTCAAATAGACCCTGCCCCTGTCCCTCAAATAGACCCTGCCCCTGTCCCTCAAATAGACCCTGCCCCTGTCCCTCAAATAGACCCTGCCCCTGTCCCTCAAATAGACCCTGCCCCTGTCCCTCAAATAGACCCTGCCCCTGTCCCTCAAATAGACCCTGCCCCTGTCCCTCAAATAGACCCTGTTCATAGAGTGTCACATATAATTTACATTTTGCAACTCCCACCTTTTTTATTCAATTACTGTCCTATGAATTGTTATCTTCTCTCCTCCTACATGCCCCCCCAGGCTTAACCTGGGGATTGGTCAAATATTGCAAGCCCAAGGGTAGGAATGTGGTCATGTAAAATCAATTGTGCAGAGTTTTGATGATATTAAAACAAAGTTTTGCACCCTTTAGATGATACCATCCATTTGTAAAAGTTTTGTTCGTTTGTTTTAACCAATAAGACCATGGCTGTTTAAGTTCCTGAAGTAGTTTGTTTTCTTTTTGTTATGAAAGTATATTCCTTGAATAGTATGTATATGTATATAAAGAACATACCCTTTAAGTTGTAAGCTAGCTTAGACATTTTTCATATAACTGAAAAGCAAATTATCCACAAAGCATCATTACAGAAGTTCTATTTGACTTTCATTTTAATAGTAATGGTTAATTATAACACAAGTATTTTTCTGTTTTGTTTTGTGTTTTTTGAGGAAAAAATTATGAAATCCCATAGCTCATGACATGCTTTTCATCTAAAAAAAAAAACATCAAATAATTTAAACAGTATTAGTAAATGGTTCATAAAAGATACTGTCAAGGGTAAGATTTACTTGTATCCGGCAGTCTCAAATACATGCATCTCATTGTATCAAGTATTGTTTTGATGTTTGTGTTGATATTATTTTGTTTTCTTTTTATTCTAATGATTGGGTAACAACATGTGTATTTAAGTTTTTTAATTTATTCATAGAATGATCTCACTATGCACTTAATGAGATGGTGCTATAGTTCTGAATCCTCTTGTAGTATAATATCCATGTATTACTTGCTAAGTACTCCATACATGTATATCTGTAATTGTTAGTTACCTAAACAGTAACTAGTGAGCTTGTCAAGTACAAGTTGTTCAAATCTGGGTAACTTTTGAAGGCACTTGATTGTGTATAAATATTGAAGGTGTTTCATGATATACATGTAGCACGCCCTCTGTAGTTGTTTGGCTTTCCAGTAGAGTACACTGCCCTCAAAATATTTGTAATCCCATATAAGTCTTTTTCTCAAACATTGATATTCCAACCGAGTGTGTGTATACATGTATACATTCTGTACAAATAAGAATATTTAATCTTTAATATTTAAAGTGGGATAGGGGTACATAATGTTAATAAAATGAATTATCGGTGTCTTTTCAGAAAGAACATTTTGAGGCTGCCTTTATGGTTTGTATATCCAAATCGATGTAATAATTAAGTGGTATTAAAACAAGATATGATTGACAGTGGAAGGGGCAGGGGTAAATGTTTTTTCCTGAAACAAATCGGTGCTCATTTGGGAAGGGGGTCTTGGACATATTAACAAATAGAAAGCAAATCTAAGTAACACACCAAGGTTTTCTGGTATCCCCCTCCCCTGCCTTTCTCAATATTCCATTGCACTATTATTACCATGAAGTATTCTAAGAACCAAGAAATTCTGGCAGGATGAATGAGCTTGACCTTAACCCAATTTCATGGCGCTGCTTACCGTATTAAAGTAAAGAAAATGTGATCACTTTAGCAGAAAATTCACAGAAACATATTTCATAGATTATATGCATTGTTTATGTAACCACTGACCAATGTGCTTAATACAGGAAATTATTTAAAATGAGGTTTCTCTTATTACATTCACCTGTAATCACAGCAGAAATGTGTCCAACTGTATATTCGTAATTATGATCCTGTTTTCTTTAAATACCTATTTACTTTATAAAATAATTAAAGTGTGATAATTTTGTGGCCTCAATGTCGGTATGTATATTACATCCCCCATGGAATATTGAACAATTAAAATCAAGTCAAATATAATTGTAATTGTTGTCACTGAGATCGCAAAATTAAACAAAGTTCGACAGATGTTTCCACGGGAGTGTCTCTTGACTTTATTTCTCTGAAACTGGTTCAGTCGCAAAGGTCATACACATACTCCAATCACTCCGTGAAAACTTTAGGAAAAGAATAGATATCAAATAATATAGTTAGTAAGACAATAATTCTACAAACAGGTTCAACTGATCCGCAACATGGAAAACTATATGTAAACTGGTCTAACATGTAGAATTTTCCATGCAATAAGGTGTATCTGCCTAATTATTTACTACAGATTCCTTCCAAATCTAATTAATTTAAGTCAATTTGGTCCTTCAATATACGACTCGATCAATCATTTAAAATGAAGGTAATCCTACTTTAAAGGGTTAATATGGCCAGACTATACAGTGTGTCTCAAAAAAAATGCAAACAAAATTTAACGGAATGCCAGACGTAGAATGAGTAACCAACATAGATAATATAGGTATGGTTTGAAAGATACACCTTTCCACTTTAAAATGAGACATCAAACGTCCAAATCTGATACTTTTTGACAAGAGTTATGAGTACTTTTCCAAGAGAGGTCAAATTGACGATGGGACCAAGTTTTTAAATGCAGTGATAATCGATTTTGTTTAGATGTGCAAGTGTTGCAATGTGGATGAACTGTTGATGATCACATCCCTTCCCCCTCAACATGCCCTCCCTCTCGATACACAGGCGACATCGTCTCTCCATGTCTCCCATCGCTCTCCTAACAACATCTGGAGTCTGCCGCAGGACGTCAATCTCAGCTGTTATTCTGTCACGGAGAGTCTGCAGGTCCGGAGGGGGAGTCGTGTACACCTTGGATTTCAAGTATCCCCAGAGGTAAAAATCACACGGGGTGAGATCTGGAGATCTCGGTGGCCATTCATGCACATGATTCAACGCTATGACACGGTCTCCGAACGCTTCATGAAGGCGGTCTCGGACAGCCAGTAGACGATGAGCCGGAGCGCCGTCTTGAGCACACTTTTCTTGGTATCAGTTTGTAAACATGTTTACTAGCTGAACGCACATGTCCAATTCCTAAACATCAATTTTCAATGGCTAAACACTATCCGTCCTCATGCTAAAAATGTTTAGTGTGACCTGCCAGACTAACTACGCTGCCAGGCCCCTGTATAATACACCTAATGTTTACCTTGTTTATTTTCTTTGTATATAAAAGTAGGCGAAGTAAATTGAACAGCGCCGCCAGCGTTGATCACTTTGCGCCCGCTAGCGTTCTTTAACTGCATAATTTGCATAAGGCGGACGATTTAAATGCACCTCTTAACGGCTATAGGCACATGGGCGTGAACATTCCGGAGATTCCTAGACATTTTTCCTGGAGAGTAAGCAAGTAGGGTATAGCGCATTTGACTTCTTACAATCCTTGAAGCCACACCTTACTCCTCTGGAGAGTTTTTTTGCTGTTTAATTATTGATATTGCCGGGCTGCGTTTATTAGGCCCCTATCTTCAGTCGGTAAGCCGTCAATCTCCGTGAGGCATAGGTAGAGAAACTACAACTGCGCCGAAAGCCATAATATTATTATTAGTGACTGTCGTTTTGTAAAGTATAAATACTGTAAATTTCATCCACACCACGCCGAATAAATAACTTGTAAAGAAACATAATCTCTGACTCTTTCGTTGTCACCATCCCGCGTAACCTTACCAACTCGGTTACATTAGCATGTAAACATGTTTACAAACTGATAGCAAGAAAGTGTTTAGAATTGTGTTTACTCGCTAAACACATTTTTGTAGGCCAGGCAATTATCCACACAGAGGCAATTAGGCTACCTTTGTCCCAATGCCTAAAATTGAAAACTTGGTCCCATCGTCAATTTGACCTCTCTTGGAAAAGTACTCATAACTCTGTCAAAAATTTTCAGATTTGGACGTTTGATATCTTATTTTACAGTGGAAAGGTGTATCTTTCAAACCATACCTATATTATCTATGCTGGTTACTCATTCTACGTCTGGCATTCCGTTAAATTTTGTTTGCATTTGTTTTTGAGACACATGCCACTGTATGTTTACCAGCAAAAAGCATGGTATCATCTTAAAGCAGAAGCTATGTGCTTTCCAATGATACCTTGGGTTACATTCCAGGGTCACGCATCATTGAGCACCACTGTCTTGAAATTGTGGTGCACAATTGCAGTTGGTTCACTTTCCTGCTGAACAAAATCGACACAGATTTATGTTCAATCATTGGATTTTATTCATGATCATGAGTAAAACATTTAACAGCAGAAGTTTCTGATTTTCTCTCATTGGCCAAGACCCTCCACGTGTCCAGCTCCCCTCTCCAAGCACAGTTGACATCGACGGCGCATGTCATCCACAGCTTGTCTCACGGTACGTGGATCTTGTCGCAAACTGTGCACCTCACGATGAATCCTTTCACGCAAATCCTGCATGTTGTGTGGAGGGGTGCTGAAAACTTTGTTCTTCAAATGACCCCACAAAAAGAAGTCGCAGGGGGTGAGGTCTGGTGACCATTCAACGGGGAGGTTCAGAGCACTCACGCATTCGTGAAAGAGTTAATGGAGGCGATTTCGAACAGCGATGAGACGATGGGCTGGTGCACCATCTTGAGCCCACCACACATAACGGAACATTCCATTTTGCTGTCGCTGGAAGTGGATCTCCACCTGTGGCACAACCTCCTCGTTGATCATTTGAAGATAGGCCTGACCATTGACATTTCGCTCAATCCAATGATTGAACATAAATCTGTGTCGATTTTGTTCAGCAGGAAAGTGAACCAACTGCAATTGTGCACCACAATTTCAAGACAGTGGTGCTCAATTATGCGTGACCCTGGAATGTAACCCAAGGTATCATTGGAAAGCACATAGCTTCTGCTTTAAGATGATACCATGCTTTTTGCTGGTAAACATATAGTCTGGCCATATTAACCCTTTAAAGTAGGATTACCTTTTTTTTAAACACCCTGTATAGCACTACAAACAGGCTGTTTGGTGCATTCATTATTTTGACACCAGCTTTTAAATTATAAGTAAAACTTTGATTGTTAAAAAGGAATGTGCAAGATTTGTAAAATAACTATAAATGCATCCTACAGGTATAAAGTTAAACTTTCAGCTTATTTTTTTTAAATTTTTGTTGTTGAGAAATTAGCAAAAATGTATTCAGCTTTGTATGCATTCTAATGAGGAAAATGTCACATGGAATAAATTATCAAGATACTTGGCATCATCACCAACTTTAAGTAAGTTTGTGTCAGGTTATTACCAAACTCACTTTAACAGAAAAATTAAAAAAATACAAAAGTTTTAATGTTTTAAATGTGACCCAGCATGACAAAACCTACAAAAACGTCCCAGAAATAAAAAATGAGTTATTGGTATCATATGAAAGGGCAACTCTTTAGCTTTTCAATGGTGAAAAAATGATATCCATCATACATTCTGTTGGAAAGTTATGGACTTTGAAAGTCGAAAAACAATGAAATTATGATTTCGAGAAATAGAGGATGTTTTGAAAAAAAAACATGCACTAACAACCACAAAATGGTGCTTGGAATTTCACTTTTTCACACACTTATAAATCAATTTCAGTAATTTTGTTTGCAGGAAATTGTGAAATAAACATCCGGGAACTATAATCAGTAAAAACCCCAAAAGGCCGTATAACACCCCATTGGTCGAAAATTGGCTGTATCTTGGATTGGGGTTCAGCGACTTTTTGCAGGTTTCGCCGTGCGAAGTCACAAATAGAAAGGCTTTAATAATGATGATGGTGATGATGATATAGTGATACATGACAAAAACAAATTCATCTCATAAAATTAATCACTAGTGAAAAAAATGATTTTGTTATCACTTCATAATCTTTATTACATTCATTTACACTTTGCGTTTAAATACAGTATACGTAAAGCATGCACCATTCTGATTCATAGTCATTCAGTTAATTTAAAATTCATTGTCTAATCCTTGGGCCATTCTATCCAAAGAAGTTGTTTTGGAAATAGATGGGGAATAAAACTTTCACAAACAATATGTATACTTGGTAGGTAGTACAACCTTGGAAACAGTTTTTGGGGGTAATCTGTACATATTCTGGGCATGTATTGTGTCATACAAGCATGTATTAGGTAGGCTTCCCACTTGTATTCTGAAACAAACATATTGATAATTTGGGAAAACACCAACCATATAGCTTGATAGCTCAGATGGTAGAGTACAATGTTGATACTGTAATCTGGAGGTTGCATGTTCAAAAACTGATTTGTGAATAATCAAATGAGGAAAGAGAAATGATTATCAGTAACTTTGCTGCAAGTGTTTGCAGTAACACCATGTAGATGCAGTTCAACCACAGTATGATGAACATATAGTCATTACCAGGAGACTGCACATGGTTTGACATGTACGTTTCCTTCACATGTTGTGTTTGATACATTACTTCTTGTATGCATGCATATATACATAAACAATGACAATGGCATAAGCTTCCAACTACACTAGACATAATCCTTATAAAATATAATTTTACAATATCACAATAAAAATGGCATCTGAACATGAAATACTCATTTGAATTCAAATCACTTTGTTCAATATTACACAAAATAATGAAAATCACTGTCATTAATGACCATTGCATTTAATAAATTGTATACAAAATCATTGCATATCACATTTGGTCTATATGAATGTTTTGTCCATTTACAGAGGATTTATTAATACATCTTTATACAATATATGGGATTTAATAATTGGGAAAATAGAAAATCTTATCCAGATGGATGAAATACACAGTAGAACAATTATTCATACAATTCCTGACAAATACAAAACACTTTTGGAGACAAACGGAAAGTAAGAAGGGATACTCTCAATGAAATAACTAATAAGTCTACATAGTAGATTGGTTAAGACACTATGTTTGCCCAATAATATCTTGAGGGGATATTAATAAGGCTAACAGGGTCGATGTAATATCCCTAATGGTATTGAAACCCTATTCTCCCAATGAAGTTACCAATAGACTCCGATCGGAGAGACTGATCGGAAACCCCTTGGGTGACGATGACACCAAATGAGTAAAGGTGGGTTCATACGTCACATGAACGCAAAGCGCATTTTGATGTCATAAATTCAAGAAGACCGATTTCAGTAGTTGAAATGTATTCAACCTATTAAGTCTTTTGTTCAAATATCAGTATTGAAGTATGAATTGGTCTTTAATAACCACATTTCTCAATGTCACCAATGTTAAGAAAAATACAGAGTGGATGGGATTGTGATGAAAAGTAACAGAAGATGTAACATTATCAGAAGTCTATCAACCTGCTATAACCCAATCAATCCACACACACACACACACACACACACACACACCCACATTGCATACCGTCTGTGGACATTCCTTTGTTCTCCTGTACTTAAGGATAGGAATTCTTAAAATCGTTCCCATTTCACACAGAAGAGTGTTTTGAGAGCGGTTTTCGTTCTATTTTTCCCTTTTAATAATATCCTTCGATTTAAGTCAAAGAACCTGCCTAGACAAATCACTAATTTCCGAGATATTCGTACTTTTCCAAAGTCCAAAAACGTTCTGTGGACGTGTGTAAGTCCACAGAACGTTTCACCTTCCTGCATAGTGTGGACATCTTTTGTTCTCAGGTCCACAGAGCGCTTGTAACACCGGTACACACACACGCACACAAGCATGGTAAGGAGTTTGGCTATCTTGCCTTGGGATATCATGGGATAAGCACTCTACACCACAACTGATACTTCCAGAACAAAACGGGAACACTAACTAGATGTGACCTGGCAGAGAGCACAGAGTCGCACAAATGCAATAGGTGCAATTACAGTACATATTTTAAGTACATCTTATGCACAAAGCAAGTCATCCAAGATGCTCTGCTTCTTTTTGAGACCATGTCAGTCTGTGTAATACAATGCAATTGTTCTTGGAGTACTATGGGCTACAGTGTATGTAATCACATGTACATGACTGGCACACTATGTGTATGTAACAGACTAAGCATGATAGTCCATCTTTATGGCAGGATGACAGCAGGTCACATTGGTTGGGTTAAACTACGACTAAATACCAGTTCACAATAATGGTTAACAATACATTACATCTTCCTGAAATCTTCCATGTTGGTAAAACTACTTGGGGTATGCTCATCTTATTTGAATCAAGATATGTATTAAACAATCATTCTCTAAAAGTTTATGATTAATGCAAAATTATGAAAATAAGTATGAAAAGGCATTAATTCCAACAACAATTTCATTGTAGGCTTAAAAAGAAATTCTATAAATGTTCATGATTAAAAACAAAAATGGAATTTTTGTTCTGTTGTACAGTTAGTGGTAAACATATGTCAGTATACATGATGCACAAACACTAATCACACAATATTGTTTGTTTATCAAATATTAACATATAAATCTTCATATATGCCCAAATGAGAAGAATTTAATATTATATGTACAATTGATTTACATATCACTTTCAATGTTATTCACACTTAGCTTAACATGCTGCAGACATTTTTAGGACAAATATCATTGTAGACAAAACGCACAAAATATAATAAGGTTATTGCACAAGTAACAAAAATAACACAAATATATCAAAGCAAACATTTCAAACTAAGCAGGTAAAAAATTAAAAAATACACATCAATATTACCAACAATGTGTAAGTACTTTAAATAACTACACTTCTCTTTTCAAATGATGGTGTAAAAATGCGGCATCAATATATATAATTCATTAAACTATGAAATAGTTTGCATATAATGGGAGGGGTTGGTTAAACCTAGAATGATATAATAATAAATTTAAAAAAACTGAATGGTTTGTTATACCACAGTTATAAGACATCTCATTATTACTCATGTATACTCCGTGTGTGGAATAACCCAAGCAGTTATAAGACGTCTCATTATTACTCATGTATACTCCGTGTGTGGAATAACCCAAGCAGTTATAAGACGTCTCATTATTACTCATGTATACTCCGTGTGTGGAATAACCCAAGCAGTTATAAGACGTCTCATTATTACTCATGTATACTCCGTGTGTGGAATAACCCAAGCAGTTATAAGACGTCTCATTATTACTCATGTATACTCCGTGTGTGGAATAACCCAAGCAGTTATAAGACGTCTCATTATTACTCATGTATACTCCGTGTGTGGAATAACCCAAGCAGTTATAAGACGTCTCATTATTACTCATGTATACTCCGTGTGTGGAATAACCCAAGCAGTTATAAGACGTCTCATTATTACTCATGTATACTCCATGTGTGGAATAACCCAAGCAGTTAAACCACTACAGACCATTAGTATTCTTGAAAATCATAAAATATCACAGATTTACTGTCTGTATAAAGCTGATGATGGTATCCCTTGAAATATGTCTGTCCAATGTGCTATCATTTTAGTACAATTAATCAAATTATAATCACCTTCCATGATAAATAACGTTTGTTTGTGTTCCCCTTTTTGGCAGTGTGTCCCCACTTTTACAAGACCCTGAATCCACCCCGTTTATGACATCACAGGCACCATGAACGAGTTATGTCCACACTTTTACAAGACCCTGAATCCACCCCGTTTATGACATCACAGGCAACATGTTTATGACATCACAGGCACCATGAAGCGAGTTATGTCCCCACTTTTACAAGACTCTGAATCCACCCCGCTTATGACATCACAGACAACATTAAGTGAGTTACACTGACATGTCATACTGTATAAGTATGTCATGGACAATTAACAGGTTGAGATATGTACATGTACATGTACAGTATGGGGTAAAACGTCATAACTAAATTTTAAAAATGGCCGTCTATCAGGTAAATCCTCTGTAATGACATTTGTAAATGGAATATAATACTTGGGTGAGATTGTTAGAAACTGACCTTGAAATGTTTAGCCCAATTGGTCCACACATTGCTAAATTAAAAAAATAAAAGTCTACAATTCTAACACTGATCAACATGTAATATATAGAATTTTGACCTGCCTTCAAATTTAAATTCAGTTTTAAAAATATTGACAACAATTATAACCAAGTAAATATTTTTGTTAAACTTTGATCATTTGGTCAATTATAGGATTTAACATGGAAAACATAAGAGTGTACTTCACTTGAGAACAATCTGGAAAGACTTTTACTTGATGTTAATTTTGTATAATTATATTTATAAAATATATATTTCTTGCTGCAATGGCTGGCAATATTTTCCCCTCGGCATGAATTGTTTGCACTCTTGGGATTACAACAGGATTGCAATAATGCCACTAATTATACATGTAGTTCTTATAGTTGATTTGTACTGTCTATTCATATTATAGACCAATTACATCATGGCTATTAATGTACCTACATGTATCCTGACTACTTGCCATGAAAGGACAGATTATGGCTGCTGGCTCTGAGAGGACAGATAATAGTAAAATATTCAAATATAAATGATTGGTGTTTATGCCCTAAAAACCAAACTGTTATTTTGTTAAATGTATTTATGTATATAGACACATATAATATAAATCAAATTATTTAAAAAAACTTCACTGACATAGACTCATGGTTGTAGACACAATACTAAGCTTTATGGGTTAGGGCAAGAAACATCACTATATTACATCACTATACCTATCCACAAATGTAAATATCATCCATAAATTTCATTAACAATTGTTACATTTTTCCAACTCCTAATTCGGTTGACATGGGAGGGATTGTGGTCACCCTCATGAGTTTAAATTGGGAAGACAATTTTGAAGGGGGGAGGGGGGAACATTTGCTTCCCTAATGGGAAGTTATTAAACATTTTATTTTGTGCATCCTTTTTGTAAGAAACTAATACATTCCATTTAATATATGAAAGCACCAAAAAAACTGAATCATTTTGTAAGACATTGTTGTGCTACCATCTTTTCATCAAAAGACTTTCCAGATAGAATTACTAGTAGTAAACCCTATGAAATACTGAAATAAATGAAGCAACGATGAATATGAGCTTTAAATTCTGACCATTGTATTCTCCAACATCAGGACAATAAAGTGATAATGTACACTATAATTCCAAAATCCACACAAGTGTCCTGTAATGCCAAGTAAACAATTCAACCTGTGATACAATCACTTGTTAGACTAACTTAATTGTAACTGATCAGATCTTTTTTTCAATTATGTGTCCATTATTTTAATACTTAAACTGCCCTGTTGCTATCGCTCCTGACTGGCAAATTTATTTTTATTTTTTCACCCAAATGAGAATGCATTTAGAGAAGTGTTCATGATATAAGGAAAAACTCCCTTGAGGCCCAATTTTAGTCTATGACAGGTCCGATGGTTAATAATGTTTTTGTACATAGTATTATTAAACTCTGAGTGACTCCATCTGCAAAGCAAATTAGACAAAGACAGGCTCAAGGACATGGCAAGTACTCTTAGTCACGTCTCTTACATGTTTTACAACGTCCCTTCTCACCATTTTCCACCCCCAACCTGCATGACATTTGCATGAGTTTACAATCTTTAAAGATAGCAAAATACACTGTGATAATTATCAATGGATTCCGACGGCCTCGGAATGAGAAAATTTTTTCAGATTTTATAAAAAATACACCCTGTCACTGGCAATTCATAATGGGCAAATGCATATGACATAAAACACAATAAAGGGGGCCACTTTGCATCCGTCACGTTAGCAGTTTTTCCAATGGTTGTTATTTATTTTTAAGTACCCAAAACCGACCAAAAAGTGTTTCAACATGTGAATGGACATGCAGGCTTATACTAGAACTAATTTGAGTTGATTTATTTTATTTTTTAATTTTTTAATTTATTTTTTTACCCTCAAATTTCCATAAAAATTGGACGGAAAAAGTTACCTCACTTTTCCGTCCATTTGTTGATGGAAATTTTAGGCTAATTAAAAAAATAACAGTAATAATCAACTCAAATTATCTTTAGGATAAGCATGCATGTCTATTCAAATGTTGAAATTCTTTTTGGGTGGTTTCAGATATTATTAAAAAAAATTACAACCATAAGAAAAACTGCAACGTGACGGTAGGAAAGTGGCCCCCTTTATTGTGTTTTATGTCATATGCCCCTTTGGTTAAACTCGGCTATGAAATAAAAGAAAACAGACTGTAGCATCCACATGTTTAAAATACATGCATCTGGGTAAAGTAACACTCAAGAAGCATGCCATGGAAATATTGTCATAATTTCATACTGTCACTGCTTGTCATAATTTCATACTGTCACTGCTTGTCATAATTTCATACTGTCACTGATTGTCATAATTTCATACTGTCACTGATTGTCATAATTTCATACTGTCACTGATTGTCATAATTTCATACTGTCACTGCTTGTCAATCGGACAAAATACAATGATTGCAATAGCAATTTGTTGTCCACAGTATTGATCCAAATGGCTTATAATAATTTCAAATTTAGCATTTTCTATAAAAGTCAATAAAATTAGAGAACAGTTTCCCTGGCACTTTCCAAGGTCTTGGCAAGGCATCCCTGCATTAGGGCCCCACTGGTTCCGATAAGGTCTGCATCGGTACAGCTGTGGCGAAACTTTGTCTCTGTGATTGAGACAACACCCACATCTATCTCACACTTCTCCACCAGCCTATGCTTCAACAGGTCCTTGGAGTTCAGATGAGGGCTGGGCAGAGACGAGTCTGGAACTTTGGTTTCAGGAAGCTCAGGATCTACATGTATGTGTTTGTTTTTCTCTTTGGAAAGTTTTTCCATAGAGTTTGACTTGTCAATATACTCATCAATGAAAGTATGACTCTGCAAGGCCTCAGCAAGGTACTGCTCATCAGATGATATGACACTTTGAATGTCCTGTAAGACTGTCTTGATTGCGGGTGACAACCCATTATATGGATTGCTTCAGGAAACGTGATACGATAATGCTAGTGTCCTGACTGAGTTCAACCATGGACTTGGGTCTGGGTTTGGGCTTAGGCACTGATGACAATGGATCTGGATCTGTAGTGGAAGGTGTAGGTGCACTGACCGCACTTTGGATCTCAGGAGGTGGGTTGTCCATTGTTGTTGTTATCAATTTTGCTATTTGGGACTCTTTCAATTTACTATCAATTGACTGTTTACACTTTTGAATTTGGTCTGGTGCGCTTTGCACACCTACTGAGGTATATGTTCGTCTGGTGTCTTTGTGAATCCAGGGATCACTTTCCTCAACAAATGTAACTGAAGCTGGATGACTTAGCCTTGACTGAACAGCAGGGTTAGATTTCCTGCTCAAGCGTAGGTTAAGAGAATTTGGTCGTTTTTGTCGAAGGTGAATTTGTTCTCCCGTGTTTGCCCATGTTGTTGCTGTTATTGTTGATGAGGCAGTGGGCTGAGTTTCAACAAGAGGAGCTTGATTGGTAGCCATTTCTACATGGTTTCTTGTCAGTGGTCCTGAACTGTTAGTTCGTCTATTACTGCTGGATTTGACTCTTTCCCCATTTGTCTTTTGGTGTTTGGGTCGACCCCTTGGCGGGGTGTTAGCTGAGGATCCAGTACTTTTTCTGTGTCTGTGTTCACGTTGAACCCCGATATTGCACCCATAACCGCTACTTGTGTCTAGCATCTCATGTCGGACTGCTCCATTAGCCATCCTAGCAATCATTCGTCTTGGTGGAGGATGACGTTGATCTTCTTCGCTGTCACTAGAAGAGCTTGTGGAAATAAATCTCAGAGTCCGCCGTCCACGACCAAAGCTTCCACTGGTGCTAGAGCGTGAACTGCTTTCAGTTGGAGATGTACTACAAGTAGTTGAGGAGGACACTCTTCGCCGTTCGCCAGTGTGGCGACTATGTCACCGTCTGTGCCGACGCCCAACAGCCGAGTCTCGACTTGTTTGACTACTACTAGTTCCGGTTAAGCGTTCATTACTGCTGCTTGATTTGTTGTTTGAAGGCACACTGGTGTTGGTGGGTCCTGACACACTGCCAGATGAGGAGCTTGCCTTCCTGTCCATCAAACCAGATTTAGACTTTACAGAAACCCTACTGGGTTCATTGTCATTGTTGGCATGGAGACTGTTCTCACTAGCTTTTCGTCTTTGTTTAACAGCACTGCACAACTTATTTGCACCATGTGTCATAACAATAGTGGATACATCATGGCTGATGGAGCAAGGAATACTAGGGATAACTCTATCTCCCACATTGATACTCTCTGTATTAGTGGCAGAGTTCACACTGGATGCATTATTATCATTACCCTCTAGGGAGGTCTGAGAAGCCGTTGACACGCGATTCCCCTGTGGTGGTCTTACACGGTGTTGTCGCATAATAACTACAGGTAGACAGCCTCCACTGTTAGCACGTAGTCTTGGCTGAGCCGGCACTCCATCATTTACAATTATCAAGCTACTGTTACTTTCTCTGTGTTGTATAAGAGGCAGACTTGGCCTGGCCTCCTGATGATGTTGGCTGGAACTTCCTGATCTAGGCCGTGATTTACTTTTAGTACGCGGTCTATTGTTGTTAATGATTTGCACAGGTGCTGGCACATTGGCTGTATGGTGGTGAGGTTCAATGGCATTACTACCAGACTCTTCCATTCTGGGTATGGGGGCTGTTCGCGTTACATGGCGGCTGTCCCATCGGAGTGGGGGTGTTGGGATATGCTCGGTATTATTTCTCTGGTAAATGGTGATGACTGCACGACCAGGATTGTAAGAATTGCTTATGGCAGTTTGAGTACCAAGGTGACGAGGCTCAATATGATGTATCTGTATGAATATGGACAAAAGGAATGAAATTATTAAAATGAAATTATGTAAATTATTAAACTGTATTATGTAATTAACAATTCATCATGTCAACATTTCTCAGCATCATGTCAACATTTCTCAGCATCATGTCAACATTTCTCAGCATCATGTCAACATTTCTCAGCATCATCCCATGTAAATTGTAAATTATTGCCCAATAGGAATAGAAAAGAATGTATTTTATTTAATTTCCCTAATCCACATCTGTACATGTACAATGTAGCTTTGACCAAGGTGCATCGAAATTGTTCGGCAGCATAATTTTGCCCCGCTTAGCTATCCCATACTTGACTCCAGCGCACATGTACATGTACATGCAAACATTGAACATGTGTACATGTACACGGATCCATAATGCATACACAATGTACATGTATATGTACGTATAAAGTGACCATTTGTCGTCGCGCCTTGATCATTCTGTATCTGCCAAAATTCAAGGCGGAGCTCACTTTATGTTAATATACCACATTTAAAAATGAAAGACGTACTCTCATTGGTTACTGGTTGGCCCAGCAACAGTACACTGCGATATGTACAACATGTGTGTGCATGCATTGTGTGCGGAATCAAACATGGTCCAAGCTAGGGGCCTGTAATTGGCCGTCATTTAAAATAAACCGCCCACAAATCAACAATTCATGAGGAATTTCCACCGGGAAATCAGGAAATCCTGAAATCAGGAAAATCCTGAGAAATCACACGCCTGTTTGACTGATTGAGGATTGATTTTAATTTACTGGTACAAGCAATTCATATTATTATAAATTTTAATATTTTTTTTATTTGAAATGCGAAATGTACCCCGTACATTTGGTGTAAAGCTGATGATGGTATCTTCCTTAGAAATAATTTTGACTGAAGTGCTGTCACATGGGGATGTATTTCCTTAATACTGATTTCTCTTTAATGAAACAATACTGTAAGCTGAAAGAAGAGAGTCATGCAAAATAGAAGTAATTTTGCAAACATTACCAATGTTGTACCTTCCCTTTAAAGATAATTTTGTTTCTGTTTACATGTTTTTTATGAATAATATGCTCTTCTTTGTCAATACAATAAATGGGTCAATGATCTGTAGACATCATTAAATCAATAAATGAATCAATATTTCATTAATACTGTTTCAATGAAATAAATATACCATATGATTACTCCTGATGTGAAACAAATTGCCTAGTGAAATGAATGAATCATATTAGGGATGTAATGATTCACTGATGCATCGATTATCGCGATACAAAAATGCTGCAATACGCATCACGATACAAAACCGTGTATCGCGATACTGATGATTTTTGGGTTCCCACAAAATGTCATCAGAATATAAAAACAAATACTGAATTTTATTCAAACCAAATTTGGTTTTAAAATATTAGCACTTCATACCTGACATTTAGACCACAAAAGTCAGTGAAGATTTCCCTGACAAAAATGTCTGAGTGCCGAAAATCCGTTTTGTGTGTGGCACATCACCGCTTGTCAGAATGACTCTCCGTATTCCTGATATTTTATTTCAACAAACAATATTATAGCACCCTCTATTGACAAGCGCTACATGATTTTTCAATGTGATAGTCAGTTGAGGGCACTATACTATTTTTGATGAATAAATACAGGAAATTTGGGGAGTCTTGAATGATGATGGGTTTCCCACAGAGTAGACTTCATTGTTGACATTTTGTCATGGTAAAGAATTTCTTATTTGTGAACCAGATTTTGTGTGCATAATAGTCAGTATATTGTGTGTATTATTAAATGTTAATGAAATTCTGTTAGAATTTTGGACTTAACATTTTACACATGATTGAACTTCTGTTGGTATTTTTATTTTTGCCGAAATTTAGTTTATAACAATCCTTGAACATAAAACATTAAAAAAAAGTTGTTTAAGAGAACCAAAATCTGGACAAACATTTAAAGCAGGCCATAGCCTTTTTATAGGGGGGAATAAAATAAAAACAGGAAACTGTGTATATGTGCTGTTTTATTGTGTCTAAGTCTCTGTACAACATTGGGTAATTCACAACATTACTGACGCTTATTTTTAAGCATTTTTAGTATTCACGATACGTACATGTATCGTGACTAAGTATCGCGATATGTATCGTATCGTGAAAAAGTGGTATCGTTATACCCCTTGGCCTTAATTCATATGCTGTACCTACTGGTCAAAAGTACACTGCTAAGTTGTTGGTACAATGTAACGTATGTATTTAATTTAACAACAGAAAATACTGAATACCTACATGTTTCATGGGCCAATTTATTTATAGCAAAATGTTATTTTTGTTGGTACTTAAATACATGAAGTTGTCCATTTACATGATTTTTTGAGGTAAGAAATAATATTGTACAATGTACATAATGAATATCAACCAATTTCTCAGAAACCTGCTGAGACTTTCCAAAATAATAGTCATTACAAACATAAAGCTGATACACAAATTGTGTATACTGCCTTAAGTACATGTATCTCTGAATTCCCTGGGAAAAGAAACAAATTGTTTGGTCCTCCTGGATCCAGAAAGTGTTTCACCCCTGACCAACTCCAGACAAAAGGAAAAGTCTAGGGAAAAGCCAATACACCTGCACCTTTCTCCATTCTTCAACAACACCAGACAGTAACTGTAATGCCAAACTCTGTACCTGTTGACAGGCTTTCAGACAAGTATGTTTACTTAAAACACCCTATTATTAAGTTCACCACAACATAAGGGCTTCATTATAATAACCTTGTACCCTTAGTGCTTTTGTGTCCTGCATATTTAGGGTACAAATACACTGTACATTTATGATGGATACATACTGTACATGTACATGTATGGCAGAATGGGTAAACCATTTAATAGTGAAGAAATTACAGACAGTGGCACTTACTAAAACTATTCCCAGTTTTACAGCAGGATGTTCTACAGTAAATTAGACATGCATGTACCATTTTTTCAGTTGAAAAAACATTAGTTTTGGACCTTAATGGAATCCATAATTATAAAAAAGCTTGGTCCTTTATTGTTGCCGGTGGCCACACCCAAAACCGTTCACTTTCCTGCAGTAAAAATCATGTGACAAACTTTTATTCTCATAACACAACACTCCTTACCTACATGTACATGTACCCATGAGAATTAGTATGATGCATGAGCGAAATAGTCCTGCAACACATTAAGGTATTTTGTGTAATTGTCTAGCTAGTGCAATCTACCATTTGAAGCATGAATACTCATAGCCCTACACAACCGCATAATTTGACCAATCAGCTGTTTATGTAAAAGACTGATTTTAAATGAGATACATGTATACTACATGTGTACAATGTACATGTATACTAAACATGTACTAGGCCACTTATAAAAAGTCCTTAATGTTGTTAGACAAACCTACATGTACATAATAAATTGCCACGAGGGCAGCATTTCAGGTGACACTGTATTTATTACACTCATATACATGTAATACAGACAGAAACGCAAGTATTAGGGACTATTTCTCAAGTCTAGGCAGAGGGGTGGACACAGGTTTGTTTACTCACAGCTTGTCAATATCTGCAAGAAAACCTATTACACATTCAAAACGCACATATATTATATACATTTGCACCTTTCACAAATTAAATTTCATGTGTTCCGACCAGATCACACTCTTTTGTAAGTAAAATGGATTTCTTTACTTTCCTAAAGCCTTTTGAGTTTTCACATTCCCATCTTGCTCAATTCATTATGCAAACCTATGCAATAGTTAATACTGATGTAGAATGTCACAACCTACATGTAATATACAAATAAACTTAAAAACAAACAAATTTTGCATGAGTTAAGACAGAAATACCGTATGGTAACAAATCATAAATTACACTTTTTAAATATAAAAATCTAAGAGTTTATCTACATGTACTTACTTTTCCAGTAAACCTCAACTACCATTAGTCAAAGACCATACTGCATCCACTTTCTTAATAGGAATTGAGATTAAAATGCAAGATCTCTAAACTTTGACAGCAAATCTTCTATTATCCACAAGTACTCAAAAACAAAGTTGTTCCACCAGTTGGCTATACTCTCACCCAGAGCAATTTTTCTCTTGATGCTGTTTCTACACTGTCAAACCAGACTGAAGTTAAAAGCATGCTGTACTCTACCATCAGATGAACTTCAAGGTTTAATCATTAATAACATTTAAGTTTGACGATATGCTATTATTACCAACACAAAGAAAACCGGTGTGGGTGGACCTGTATTATTTGTCATGTTGTTACCTTGGCAGCGAGCCAAGTATAAGTAAGCCAACAACATGCATGAGTAATAATATACAGATCACAATGCAACAATGCATTGAGAATAAAGCCATGAGCCTTGGCTTTAACAAATTACTTGGTGGAATGACAAATGCATAAATGCTAGTACATGTAAATGGACTTTCAGTACTGAATATAAGAGGCTATTGTTAATGACAACTGAAGGCTAGTTATAAAATAGAGAATTGGGCTACATTGTAACATCAGGGCATGCGCTAATGAGCTTATGATACAGTATTAATTGTTGTGACTTTAACTTTAAGTATGTACATGTAGTAAAATATCCATTTTTACATATCTAATGTACACGTAACACACATCTAGTAAAACGTGGCTTCATTTTTACGTATCTAATGTACGTAACAGACATGATCAAGTAAAACGTGGCTTCATTTTTACGTATCTAATGTACACGTAACACACATCTAGTAAAACGTGGCTTCATTTTTACGTATCTAATGTACGTAACAGACATGATCAAGTAAAACGTGGCTTCATTTTTACGTATCTAATGTACGTAACAGACATGATCAAGTAAAACGTGGCTTCATTTTTACGTATCTAATGTACGTAACAGACATGATCAAGTAAAACGTGGCTTCATTATTACGTATCTAATGTACGTAACAGACATGATCAAGTAAAACGTGGCTTCATTTTTACGTATCTAATGTACGTAACAGACATGATCAAGTAAAACGTGGCTTCATTATTACGTATCTAATGTACGTAACAGACATGATCAAGTAAAACGTGGCTTCATTTTTACGTATCTAATGTACGTAACAGACATGATCAAGTAAAACGTGGCTTCATTATTACGTATCTAATATACGTAACAGACATGATCAAGTAAAACGTGGCTTCATTATTACGTATCTAATGTACGTAACAGACATGATCAAGTAAAACGTGGCTTCATTTTTACGTATCTAATGTACGTAACAGACATGATCAAGTAAAACGTGGCTTCATTATTACGTATCTAATGTACGTAACACACATCTAGTAAAACGTGGCTTCATTTTTACGTATCTAATGTACGTAACAGACATGATCAAGTAAAACGTGGCTTCATTATTACGTATCTAATGTACGTAACACACATCTAGTAAAACGTGGCTTCATTATTACGTATCTAATGTACGTAACAGACATGATCAAGTAAAACGTGGCTTCATTATTACGTATCTAATGTACGTAACACACATCTAGTAAAACGTGGCTTCATTATTGTAAACGTATCTAATGTACGTAACAGACATGATCAAGTAAAACGTGGCTTCATTATTACGTATCTAATGTACGTAACAGACGTGATCAAGTAAAACGTGGCTTCATTATTACGTATCTAATATACGTAACAGACATGATCAAGTAAAACGTGGCTTCATTATTACGTATCTAATGTACGTAACACACATCTAGTAAAACGTGGCTTCATTTTTACGTATCTAATGTACGTAACAGACATGATCAAGTAAAACGTGGCTTCATTTTTACGTATCTAATGTACGTAACAGACATGATCAAGTAAAACGTGGCTTCATTTTTACGTATCTAATGTACGTAACAGACATGATCAAGTAAAACGTGGCTTCATTATTACGTATCTAATGTACGTAACACACATCTAGTAAAACGTGGCTTCATTTTTACGTATCTAATGTACGTAACAGACATGATCAAGTAAAACGTGGCTTCATTATTACGTATCTAATAATAATAATAATAATGTATAGATTTATATAGCGCACGTATCCACCAACTAAGTGGCGCTCAAGGCGCATTATATTATTATCCCTGCTCATAAGGCTCATAAGGCTCATAAATCATTCCTGAAACCATCTCAGCTCCCTGGGGAGTATACAGCTCAATTGCTGCCATTTCTAGCGCATATAGAGCAAACCATCTCTGCCTTCACAGGTACCCATTTAACCCCTGGGTGGAGAGAAGCAATTATGGTTAAGTGTCTTGCTCAAGGACACAGGTGTCACGGCCGGGGCTCGAACCCACACTCTGCTGCTGGCAACACCAGAACTTGAGTTCAGTGCGCTAGACCGCACGACAATCCACTTTACGTGCATTATACAACACACGGGACCTCGGACTTTCGTCCCATCCGAAGGACGAAGCAATTATGGTTAAGTACCTTGCTCAAGGACACAAGTGTCACGACCGGGGCTCGAACCCACACCCTGCTGCTGGCAACACCAGAACTTGAGTTCGGTGCGCTAGACCGCTCGGCCACGACACTCCAATGTACGTAACACACATCTAGTAAAACGTGGCTTCATTTTTACGTATCTAATGTACGTAACAGACATGATCAAGTAAAACGTGGCTTCATTTTTACGTATCTAATGTACGTAACAGACATGATCAAGTAAAACGTGGCTTCATTTTTACGTATCTAATGTACAGTGTACATAACAGACGTGATCAAGTAAAACGTGGCTTCATTATTAATGTTACACGCATGATCAAGTAAGCGTGGCTTCATTATTACGTATCTAATATACGTAATCACATTTTACGTATCTAGTAACAGACATGATCAAGCGTGGCTTCATTTTTACGTATCTAATATGCGTAACAGACATGATCAAGTAAACGTGGCTTCATTTTACGTATCTAATGTACGTAACAGACATGATCAAGTAAACGTGGCTTCATTTTTACGTATCTAATATGCGTAACAGGACATGATCAAGTAAACGTGGCTTCATTATTACGTATCTAATATCGTAACGACGCGGATCAAGTAAAACGCATTGGCTTCATTATTACGTATCTAATATACGTAACAGACATGATCAAGTAAACGTGGCTTCATTATTACGTATCTAATGATCAGTACGCTTCATTATTACGATGGTAATAGACATGATCAAGTAAAGCATTGGCTTCATTATTACGTATCTAATGAACGTAACAGACATGATAAAGTAAAACGTGGCTTCATTATTACGTATCTAATGAACGTAACAGACATGATAAAGTAAAACGTGGCTTCATTACGTATCTAACGTAACAGACATGATCAGTAAAACGTGGCTTCATTATTACGTATCTAATGAACGTAACAGACATGATAAAGTAAAACGTGGCTTCATTATTACGTATCTAATGAACGTAACAGACATGATCAAGTAAAACGTGGCTTCATTATTACGTATCTAATGTACGTAACAGACATCGAGTAAAACGTGGCTTCATTATTACGTATCTAATGAACGTAACAGACATGATAAAGTAAAACGTGGCTTCATTATTACGTATCTAATGAACGTAACAGACATGATCAAGTAAAACGTGGCTTCATTATTACGTATCTAATGTACGTAACACACCTAGTAAAACGTGGCTTCATTTTTACGTATCTAATGTACGTAACAGACATGATCCAAGTAAGCATTGGCTTCATTTTTACGT
This sequence comes from Zoroaster sp. YZ-2022, assembly GCA_029582265.1. Classification (NCBI taxonomy): domain Eukaryota; kingdom Metazoa; phylum Echinodermata; class Asteroidea; order Forcipulatida; family Zoroasteridae; genus Zoroaster; species Zoroaster sp. YZ-2022. Next base: position 430,998 of record CM055827.1, on the reverse strand, counting down.
ATCTAATGTGCGTAACAGACATGATCAAGTAAAGCATTGGCTTCATTATTACGTATCTAATATGCGTAACAGACATGATCAAGTAAAACGTGGCTTCATTTTTACGTATCTAATGTATGTAACAGACATGATCAAGTAAAACGTGGCTTCATTATTACGTATCTAATGTACGTAACACACATCTAGTAAAACGTGGCTTCATTATTACGTATCTAATGTACGTAACAGACATCGAGTAAAACGTGGCTTCATTATTACGTATCTAATGAACGTAACAGACATGATAAAGTAAAACGTGGCTTCATTACTACTTATCTAATGTACGTAATAGACATGATCAAGTAAAACGTGGCTTCATTTTTACGTATCTAATGTACGTAACAGACATGATCAAGTAAAACGTGGCTTCATTTTTACGTACGTAACAGACATGATCAAGTAAAACGTGGCTTCATTTTTACGTATCTAATGTACATAATAGACGTGATCAAGTAAAACGTGGCTTCATTTTTACGTATCTAATGTACGTAATAGACGTGATCAAGTAAAACGTGGCTTCATTTTTACGTATCTAAGGCCAAAAAAAAAAGATGTTGAGTTGCCTTCCACCGACCGACCCAAAAGTGCTGAAATCGAAAAAAAAAAAAAGAAAAAAAAAAAAAAACCGACCTGATCAGGTCGGGTTTTTTTTTTTTTTTTTTTTTTTTCCCTGTCATTCATAGATCATAGGCCTATTTATTAATGAAACTTACCAATTTTCTGTGTATAAAACATAATACGTTTGATTTCAGAACTTTTCAGAACTAATTACTACTCAATTGAGATTCCACATGGTGTCACCGCAATTAGTCTTACTTATCATCCTCACCATGCAAAGCTACAAGTTTTACGTTTGATTTGTGAAATTCTCCACTTCAAATTTACCGGTACCCAAGACTCAGTCTACATGTTTTCAAATCGAATGGCCCCGGCCCTCACATGGTGCACTGCCTTCGCACACACTGTGTGCCAACGATTGCGACTCAAATCTACACGTTTTCCAATCGAATGGCCCCTCACACATGTTTTCCACTGGCTTCGCGCACTGTTTTGTATGTCAATGATTGCGACTCAATCTACACGTTTTCAAATCAAATGGCCCTCACATCGTTGTGCACTGGCTCCGCACTGTACGTGTGTCAACGATTGCGACTCGATCTACACGTTTTCAAATCGAATGGCCACTCACATGTTGCATGTTGAGCATTGCACGCAATATGGATGAATTTGCTGTGTCAATCACAGCGAAAAGTACAACAAAAATGCTTGGGATACTTTTATTCTGAAGCAAAATTCCTTGCTGATAGGTATACAAATGTCTTAATATCATATGTCAACCAATGGGATGCATAAAGTTGTTAAGAACAAAAGTGCTAGAAACAAGTGTATGAAATGTTGAAATGAAGTTGTTGAAAGATTATTATAAAGTTGAATGTGTGATGTCTTTTTATTCTTTAGGTACTTGCATACAACAACAAACAAAAAAAATCCCGACCGACCCCCTTCAAATATTTTCACTGGAGGGCAACTCAAAAAATTTGTTTTGGCCTAATGTACGTAACAGACATGATCAAGTAAAACGTGGCTTCCATTTTACTAATGTACGTAACAGACACATACATGATCAACAGTTGAAGGCAGTGTATACCATTTCCTTTGACATTCTCAAAAAGCCAAAATTTTCAGTTTTTTGTAAAACTATACTTTGTGCTAAACTATTTCCAAATTATTGATGTCTCAATTAAAGTGAAATTTATACTGTACTAAAATTCCACATTATTATGAATACGAAGTGACACAAGGTAAAGTTTTCTTTATTCACATGAAATGAGACACAGCAGAAGACAAGTTTACCAATATTTATTTTCTTTAAGAAGAATTATCAAATATAATTAACCAATCAGTAAAACTATTCCACTTACTGAGTTCTTACATTTCTGGGAAGATTGTGAACAATTGTAATGCATTTTTTTTCCCAAATCCACATTATCACTTGAGATCTTAAACTCTCTGCAAGTGGGCACATTGAAATTTGACATTTAGCCAAACAAAATAAATGTTATGATTCCACAAAAATTATGGGTAGGACCCTGGTACATGTAGGTACCATAGGTAGGGAAATTTGTTGTTTTTTTATTAAAAATTTTTTTTTTTTACATGCATGTACAGTACATGCAATGTTTAAAAACACATTTTTAACAAATTTGATCATGAAATCAATTGGTTTGTTTTCTTTATTATTTAAAAAAAATACATACCTAGAAAAAACAAAACAAAACAAAATTGTACATTATAAGAACTACAGTGACAGCATGTACATGTACATTATGAAGTGACTTCTTATATGTTTAAGTTCCCAACAATTTCTCTTCAGATCAAATTATCATGAAAGTTAATGATTTTGCTGTCAATGTGCTACGGAGATGAAGTAATTTTTCTGCAGTACATGTAGCCTACCTTTTGTAACTGAATGTCAGTATTAAATAAGCATGTTCACATCAGAATACACATACAGTACTTTTGCTGCTGCATGCCGGTGCTTGTCTTCAAGTACTGCTTTGAAATGAAAGGTGCTATAAATTCTCATAGTATGACTCAAAAATAATACCCAGTGTGTGGCAATAACTACAGTTTAAAAGAGGTCAAGCTGTAATAATGCCCAAAGTGTCTAACCTACTCTCAAAATGGTATTACTGAAATAATACTATTGATTCCATGGGTTATTCTTTCACAATGCCAGATTCTACTCCCTAAACCCACTTCCTGTATTGAGCAACTTGCAATGTTTAACATGGTACAACTGGTAATCAGTCATACATGTGTATCAATACATCACTATAGCTTTTGTGGTCATTTTCAGTCCTTTCAAATGAAGATCAGAATTCTTTGAAATGCCAACAGTAAAATAAAGATGTTAACCCAGTTCCACTTTAAAGCATCGGCTGCTTTTTATTCTAGTTTTAGTAAATATTATACTAGTTCATTTACTAAGGAACTGTTTACCTCTTTACATTCATACAGAAAGCATCTTCATACAGAAAGCATCTTCATACAGAAAGCATCTTCAAAATCAGTTGATGGAATAAGTTATTCAAGTTGTATATTTCTTAAGACTCACTTGTGATACAAAGTGCCAACTATTGCCAATTTCAATAATCCTTTTACCCCTAAAAACCTCAAAGTTTGCTTGTAGTTGCCATACACACAGATACACTATAATACAAATATTCACTTGCTAAATGTACATGTACTTAATTTCCATGGAGAAAGATTCCATAACATAATATGTTGTTGCAGTTTATTTATGAAAATTAACCTGCACACTGTTATCCTTTAGTTTGCTACAATTGCTCAAAGGAATTCCTTCTGATACTGTTATTGAATTAAAAACTGACCAAATGAAAAAAGGCAATGTATTGTGCTGAGATGTGATAGCATCAGTAATATCAAAAGCTGTGCTTTGGGCAGTCTGGTGTCCTCAATACTATGAACTTACTCTGAATAACACTTTCAATTTTAATCTATGGAATAACAATCAAGAGAAATAATATCTAAGGGGTCCTATTTAGTCAAAGGATATTTATTTTGATGGGGAATTTGTTTTAAATCCCCAATACATTTTTTGTAATCTCAAATAATAAATAATGATCAAACTTACTTGACATGATGGTATGAGTTATTGGGTGGTGGGATGGTGGGGTTATGGAATGGTGGGGTTATGGGATGCATGATGGGGGTGATGGGTGATGGGGTGGATCATCACAGTTGGTCATCACATAGTGTTAATATACGCCTCTGTGTATAGATTTTTACAGCACCAAATGTATTTATGTGCTGTACAATAAACACAAGACAATCAGATTTGATGTTAAATGCCACTGGGCATACATGTACATGTACAATGTACGTGTAGATCCAATATTTCATGAGCTTAACCCTAACTCCCTAGGCCCAGTTGCTTACACATAACCTGAATCCTCCAAAATCCTTTAGTAGTAAATCAAGCACATGACATGTACACATGTGTTTCTAATCTGTGATACATGTATGGCCAGGGACCCTCCCTGCATGCATGGAGCAATAAACAGTGTCCACTGACCCAAGCACTGACCTTGCAATCACTACAACAAACATGGATGTACATGTACCATGGAAAGGCAAGTATGCCTAATAACCTCAATCCTCCAAAATCCTTCACTTTAGCAAAGAGTATGTAGCATATGTAACCTCAATCCTTCAAAATCATCCACTTTAGCAAAGAGGATTTTGCAGGATTTGGGAGGGTTAGGGTTAATATGAACAATAACTTGCACTGTACTATTTATTCACAAACTCAAAAAACTCATAACAATGCTTTCAAGAATGATGTTTGCTTTTAAAAGTACCTGTATTTTCTTTGTGAATTTTTGTTTGTCTGTCATTATAGTCCTTTGTCTTGTTTCTGTCTTCGTTTGTCTGTCACTAGGTTAGGGAACAAAAGCCTCGCTTCACCCAAACATAAATGTTGTCTTGCTGAACCTTAAACTTTCATATCTTTATTCATCATAATTTCTTAATATAATTAAGAGTTTGTTTTATAACATTAACTGTTTATACAGTATATTGTATTTTAATGACAGCATTGAAATACATGTAAACATATCAAAATTTAATTGATTACATGAAAACAAGATGTTCACGGTTAGTGAATAAGTCAGTTACATACATGTACAATGTACATGCATGTCTCCAAACTATCCGATTCTCTTGGCTTGGAAATTAAGAAAATGCAACATCTTTGTAGTGTTGTGTGTACCATGATCTGATGTGTACCATGATCTTGAGTTGGATTAGGGCCCGATCCTTCATTCTTAAGTTGGACAAGGGCACATCCCTTAATCTCGAGTTGGATTAGGGCCCAACCCTTCATTCTTAAGTTGGATAAGGGCACATCCCTTAATCTTGAGTTGGATTAGGACCCAATCCTTCAATCTTGAGTTGGACAAGGGCCCAACTAGGCTTGGCATTTTCCGTTTAATTTGAGAAACATGTACATGTCTTGACACAGACCTGTATATGTGTAAACGATTATTGTTTTCACCAATAAATGACATGATGCAGACGGACTGTACATTTTTTTAGATTCAGAAAAAAATAGTACAGATTAAACAAATCCAAGTCTGTCACATACATGTATGTAACTTCATCCAAAATTTCTGGTTATACTGAATTAAAAACAAATTATCAGTTGAACTGGGAATCGTGCATGATATAATAATAACAGGCCTACTGGTCGCACTGATATAAATATCATGGAAATGGAATTTGTTTACACGTTTGTGAATTTGAAAATGTTCAGTAAATTTATTTTCGTGTAAAGGTGTAAACGTCCCAACCCTAGGTCCAACCCTTAATCTTGAGTTGGATTAGGGCCCAACCCTTCAACCTTGAATTGGACAAGGGCCCAACCCTTCAACCTTGAGTTGGACAAGGGCCCAACCCTTCAACCTTGAAGTGGACAAGGGCCCAACCTTTGCACAGTGTTTCTTTTACAGACAAATATATGTACACCTGTATGTCCGGGTAGGTGGCATGTGCTTGTCCCAGATTTGGGTAAAGCACATTCAGCATACATGTAGTTAACATTCATGGAAAATAATTATTGGATTAAAATATGATTCTAACCACAGACCTTAACTCTGGAAGCTCTAATCATTTTTAAAGCGGTCAACATGAATGGGCCAGACAACAAAAGTAACTTAAGGCCATTCCAATTTTATTAGTTGGTTTACGGATTTTTTAGGTGCTGAAAAAGGTTGTCAGACAGGGGAAAAAAAATGATGGTACAAAAAGTGTTGTATACATGTACATGTAAATCCATTGGATGACAATCATAAGCTCTGCTTTTTATACTGGGATTTGCCTCCGTCTCGCCAAAAAAAAGTACAGATTTCCAATTATTATTTTTTTCGATTTTTTAACAAAATAAGTCGCCGCATCCGTAAACCAACTAATAAAATTGGAACGGCCTAATGAAGAAATAAACTGGCTCCTAAAAAAAAGAAGAAAAAAAGATTTCACGTTAGTTACACATCGTGTCCGCCAAATCATACGATGTTAAAACGGCCAGATATTTTTTTTTACAAAACTCATCCTTACCAAACTAAGCCATTTTTTTTTATTGGGAATAAGCTACATAATCATGGTGTAAACATTTTTTTGCTTTGACTTTTATTGTTGGGTACTAGACTGAAAAGTGGACACCATGTAACTTACGTTAACTTTCACACGCCAATCGAGAAAATACAACGTGGAAGAAAATCTACTTGGCACATTACTTGGCACATTATCTCTCCAATGCTATTTTCAAGTACAAGGGTGTCCATTCTCATGACTTCCAAGTAAATTACAACTTTCCACCAATATTTTTCTTCACCCCCTGTGTCCCATTTTTGTCAGCCAGTATTGTGTCCTTACACATATACTAAACTACTTCTTCAATCCAATTAATATGTCAACCGAACATAAAACTTTACAATTGAAAAGTACATGTACATGTATGTACAATAGTACAGTGTACATGTACATGTACAGAAATCAGCAATTTTGCCACCATGTTTGAACACAATGTAGTGGATTCAACAATTAAAACTTTAGATCTAGACTGTTACACATCTTACTTACCTATTCCACAGTAATATACACAACTTCAGATCTAGACTGTTACACATCTTACTTACCTATTCCACAGTAATATACAACTTTAGATCTAGACTGCCACATCTTACGTACCTATTCCACGTAATAATATACAACTTTCCTCAAATCTGGGAAAATACGTGAGGCTTTGTGAGCTATTTGAGTTTGACAGCTATAGCAAAGAATCACAACTATAAATGTAGCTTCTACAGTTTCAGTTTCCACCCAACTACCTCAGAGGCTGGGTCTTATCAGAACATTGATGACTATCCTAAATGAAACTAACATTCATTATTCAATGTAAAGTACATGTACATGTACATTGTACTGTCAGCACACTGCCTTTACCACTTAATACCCTTTAAAAACTACCCAATTAGAAACCCACAAACATCACTGACTAGATTTGTCAGAGTCCTTCATGTATAATGGTTTTCTGTTCATAGTGGAAACTAGACTCTTGCATGAAGCAAACCCACACAGTACACAACTGAATCCTTTTAAAACAAAATCCATGTTTGATATTTTGTTGTTTACCTGCTTTGTTGTTTATATGTTGATTGATTTGTTTGTATTGTTGTTTTTATACAGTGTTGTTTCTGATCAGGTTTTGTGGTACAAGTCTCATCAGACTTTGTCAAATCTAGTGGCACCTGCAGAGCCTGTCCCATATTACTGTCCAGACATTTTTGTCTCCTGTATAAGGAAGGGAAAAAACATCTACTCCAGACACAACACCAATAACCCTGACCACATCAGCAGTACCACCTCCCTGTGCCACCAGCATTTTAAGTGGCTTGTCCCAAATCAAGGTCATGCAAGGTTACTAAGTATGTACTTCACAGGCAATTAAACCAAAACGCTGGGGACATTTTTGCAAGGATATTATATCATTGAGTAGAAAGGAGTCTATGGTTGATAGAGTAACAACATTGCAATAAGGGTTTATTGATATCAATAAGTTTTGGTTTGTAGCACTGAACAGTGAACAGCTTTCAATGGTAAGTTTCAACAGATAAATAATAGGTACACATAGGCCTACATGTGTAATTCTATGAATCTGAAACTGTACTGTCCTGAGGTACAAACTGTATACAGTCTGTATGTACATGTACAGTGTATTAGCCATCAATACATCCTTTTAGGGTCTTTTGGATGCCCTACGTGACCTGTTACAATGAAATGAGCGTAAAGTCGCACTATACCATTTCACAGTACAGCGGGAAAAGTGAAAAATTGGAAGGGAGGTCTAATTTTTTTGGTTATTATATTTGCAATTTGTAAATCTCCTTATATTGAATTCAAATTTTCAGTTCGATCAGACAATTAAAAACCTCAATTTCAGGCCAATTTCGTTGGGAGCTTTTATTGTGTTCTCAGTGACAAACAACTTGAAACAAAGACGGAAACAAGTGTTATATGACATAAAACACAATAAAGGGGGCCACTTTCCTACTGTCACGTTAGCAGTTTTTCTAATGGTTGTAATTTTTTAAATATGTGAAACCACCCAAAAAGAATTTCAACATTTGAATAGACATGCATGCTTATCCTAAAGATAATCTGAGTTGATTATTACTATTATTTTTTTAATTACCCTAAAATTTCCATCAACAAATGGACGGAAAAGTGAGGTAACTTTTTCCGTTCAATTTTTATGGAAATTTGAGGGTAAAAAATCAAATAAATCAACTCAAATTAGTTCTAGTATAAGCCTGCATGTCCATTCACATGTTGAAACACTTTTTGGTCGGTTTCAGGTACTTAAAAATAAATAACAACCATTGGAAAAACTGCTAACGTGACGGATGCAAAGTGGCCCCCTTTATTGTGTTTATGTCATATATCATTGGAAAGCTCTTGTTCTACTGAATCCAGAAATACCAATAACTCAATTGTTTAAATTTCCAACTTTAAGCTCATTTTGTGGTGACGGGTCACATATATATGTACCGTACATGTATACATGCACATGTACCGTACATGTATACATGCACATGTACCGTACATGTATACATGCACATGTACCGTACATGTATACATGCACATGTACCGTACATGTATACATGCACATGTACCGTACATGTATACATGCACATGTATTTTAAATGGACCACAGTCTTTTTTTAAATACACCATTGAATTCTAAGTTAAATATTTGGACATCCTGTTTTTCAAAGAATAACAAATTTGGAAACACTTTTTCCAAATCCTGGCTTAGTACGAGCAGCTTAATGTAATATCTGACTTATTACACTAGTACGAGCAGCTTAATGTAATATCTGACTTATTACACTAGTACGAGCAGCTTAATGTAATATCTGGCTTATTACACTAGTACGAGCAGCTTAATGTAATATCTGACTTATTACACTAGTAGGAGCAGCTTAATGTAATATCTGACTTATTACACTAGTAGGAGCAGCTTAATGTAATATCTGACTTATTACACTAGTACATGTACGAGCAGCTTAATGTAATATCTGACTTATTAAACAAGTACGAGCAGCTTAATGTAATATCTGAGGCTTATTACACTAGTACGAGCAGCTTAATGCAATATCTGACTTATTACACTAGTACGAGCAGCTTAATGTAATATCTGACTTAGGCCTATTACACTAGTAGGAGCAGCTTAATGTAATATCTGACTTATTACACTAGTACGAGCAGCTTAATGTAATATCTGACTTATTACACTAGTACGAGCAGCTTAATGTAATATCTGACTTATTACACTAGTACGAGCAGCTTAATGTAATATCTGACTTATTACACTAGTACGAGCAGCTTAATGTAATATCTGACTTAGGCCTATTACACTAGTACGAGCAGCTTAATGCAATATCTGACTTATTACACTAGTACGAGCAGCTTAATGTAATATCCGACTTATTACACTAGTACGAGCAGCTTAATGTAATATCTGACTTAGGCCTATTACACTAGTACGAGCAGCTTAATGTAATATCTGACTTAGGCCTATTACACTAGTACGAGCAGCTTAATGTAATATCTGACTTATTACAGCTAGTACGAGCAGCTTAATGTAATATCTGACTTATTACACTAGTACGAGCAGCTTAAAGGTACACACCGCCCTAAAAGTGCAAAAAATGGGCTTGATAGAATGATAGATAATCATTTTTGGAAGATTTTCTTCAAAAAACAAAATCCAGGTATCGTGTAATTACCGAGAAATGTCCAAAAAACAACAATAAGGTCAAAGGTAACGTATACTCATTTCCAGTTGTGTACATGACCGTGAAACCTGTACGGCAATTGCCGATTGTATTTAGACTGGTACCTCTGCATTGCACACCGATGTGATTGTAACAAGAGGAACAAGGTTCCAGTCTGTACATTTTGTATCTGTTGTCAACACACGAACGATCACAGAATTCCTGGATTCGATTGCAAGCATTTTATTCCAAAATTACCGATTCCAATGACAGCCCCTGAATGTCACCCATTCTGAAATGTCACTAAATCGTAAATACAGAGCTACATTTATGATGCAGATTGATTTTGTTTTCTTGTCAACAAAGGATCATGGTTGGGTTCATTTACACTGAAGTCATTTCACTTGTTACATGTGTAAGGCCATGTACACTCATTGTTAGATTCTTTATAATAGGTTAAACAGGTCAGCAAAGTGGTTTCAATTGATTATGGGGGGGAGGAGTGGAACCACAAAAGTCAAGTCATGAAACCAAATGGACAAATAAAATAAATATGTATTTCATTGTTTTATTAGCAATTTACAAGCACCCATACAACTCTTGATTATTTCAATGTCTAAACATTTATGTACAAAATGGCATCTGATCTTTAGCTTGTAATTTTATAGATTGGATGCAGCTACAGACATTTTGCCAAAAATGTGTACAACCTTGAAAATGTAAAAAGCAATGTAGAATTTGTTTTCAAATTTTATAAATGATTTTTAATTTTTTGCAGTATAGGTGAAAACAAAGACAATTTATAAGCATGTCACAATAAGGAGATGCTTGATTACTATCATTGTCAATTTATCATTATATTTTTGTTCATTATAAACTGAAAGTGTTGAAAGTGAAGTCTATTATAAATAAAGATCACTCTCGGTATATAAACATGCAGTCCATCTATTAAATTTATTTTTGTACAAGACTTAATACCAAGACATAAATACCAATGTTGGCTTCATCTAAATCTGCAATTTGAAGGTTTTTCCATAAACAAAATGAAAAGGGCAAGCAATTATTAGATTTGGTAAAGTGGATGTAATTACATTTAATTTTGTTTGAATTGTCAATTGGCTAATTACAATTTGTGGCCTTACTCTTCTGCAGTTGGCAGGGGAAAAGGGAAAGCACGGATGCAAGCTTTCTTGCAACTTTTGTAGTATTTATAAGTTTGTTTTCTACTGAAAGACAAATTAGCTGATATCCATACAAGCTTTGAAGACTGCAGACATTAGCTATTTGACATAAAGCTGTATTGTTTCTTCTCCACCCAACTACTATACGGCTGTGCTTTGAGTAGACTCTGTGGTACTTGATACATGAACATGGATGAAATGCACAATTATTAGCCAACTTTCTATTATGTTCCATGTAGCGAAAATTATTGACAGAATGGAAATATCAAGAGTGTAAAGACTCTTCTCTCACAGGGTAACTTTTCCTTGGTAAAGAAAAACAAAAAGAAAGGGGAAATATTTATATGCTCCTCCATGCTTCAGTGTCTTCAGCAACCCCCAGCCCCCCAATCAATTTAATCCCCACTTCCTGTCCTTTGAATGTGAAGCCAAGTTTAATCCAGTTACTACCATAAATCAACTTTGTGACTTTATGCCCATAATAATGCTGAATAAGTTGATCTGGCTGCCTACAACCCTGGCAAACTATTTTCATATGAGTGTTTTACATGTTGATTTATCATCTTGCATGGTTTTTGAAAAGCATGTGTTGGGCTAGTGTCAATATCATTATGCATATAAAGAGGTTTGTGGTAGCACCATGTAACTATCTCTACAGTTTAATAGTGTTGGCTCTTAGAATAACCAGTGGTGAGATAACTTGAAATTTCCATCGGTATACTCTGATCATCTTCATCCCCCTGAAGACAATCAGAGTATACTGATTGAAACAAAGTAATGTTACTGCCAGTTCTTCTCAGAACCAATGCTGTTTACTACTCTTGAAAGATAATTACTCTTACTCCTACTGTTCTTCAACCATGTGAAGCCTCAAAATATTTCAACATTTTCAAGGTAGTACAGAATACTAATAGAGTAATTTGTTTGAGTGTGTGTGTGTGTGGGGGGGGGGGGGTTGAGGGCTGTCAGTTGCCTTGAAACGTTTTCATGTTATACCTGCAATTTTTGAGGGTCTTGAAAGTAGGACATGTCCTCTATACTTCCTAGAAACTTTTGATTGGATGGCACCCGTAACAAACCTGAAGTTGATATAGTAGGTAATCCTCTTGAGAAAACTCGTATTCAGTGGAATGTCTGCTAGTAAGTGGGATGTTGTAGGCTTCCGTTTACTGACCCCCATTCACATACGTAGGTGACATGATGAATTGAGCATTCGTCTCTGTCTCCATCTCCCTTCATCTCATCTATGGACCAAACATGAACAAACATAATGTATATAATCTTACAAAAGAAAGATTACGTTGAACTGATTCTCTAGCAGTTGAGAAATGAAACTGACCACAGACATAAATAACAAAATAGCCAGTAATAATTAACACACGTAAAGCTACTTTGACTAATTATTAGTGCTACAGTACACTTATCATTCACACACACAATTCAAATTATAACCAATGTTGTACTTTCCCTTTAAGAGGCCAACGGTCACGATCAACAGGGCATGGAATCGGAGTGCTAGATTTAGATAATCTTGGTGACTGAAAATAATATCCCACATGATAAGGTCATACTATCATTGCTGCTGCATAAATGAGCCAGTAAGTTTCAGTCACTGTGTTCATCTTAAACTAGGACACTGATTCCATGCCCTGTTGAAAGTCTGCTCTGATCGTGATATTGTCCCTTTAATATGGACAAGTTAACATTAAGCATGCACAAGGGGAAAAAACCTGAATGCACAACTTCATTTTTTCTAAATGAGAAATTGTTTCTGTAAATCTGATTTTGTTTGATAGAAAAACAAATATTTACATCAACCAAGTTTTTTATATATATACACAAAAATTATGGGATAAAAAAATAATCTGAATCAATCCAAGATTTACTCTACCTTGGCAATGCTTTGGAGCTGTGAATAATGGAAATGGAATCAGGTGAACTCTACATGGTGTTGATGCAAGTGAAAATACTGGCAGTGATGTTTTCTCATACTATAAAACAAAACATAACAGCTAATGAAATAATGGTGGATATGATGGACATGGTGCATATTAAAAATCCAATTAAATATAACTCGTACTCGTACTCGTACTCGTACTCGTACTCGTACATTTAGGGGAATAATGGTACCTGATGCTATTTCCTCCAGTCCATGTTTGAATTTTCACCATGACCCCTTTTGACCATCTTCCCCATAAAATATCCGGGCATCGATGGTGGAAATTACAACTAATTCACTGGAAATTGTTCTGCTTTCTAATCTAAACTATATCTCATAATTATCATGTCTGTATTGTAAAAATCATCACAATATCATTGGGCCTTGGCTATAGGAACTATCAAAAATAATGTGATGGCTAACAGAAATTCATCATAAGAGTTCAGCATAGGGCTACAGCCACACAAAAAGCCCTACGAGTATTATATTATCAAACAATATTTCTCTTTTATTGCTCTTACCTGTCCAACAATAATCCTACAAATGCGACATTATTCATGGTATCATCATGGTCACCATCACGTTCAACAATCAAATCCCTGAGTGTTTGCTATCATTTGAGGTTGGCTGGCCCGTCAATGGTCGCCAGGCATGCGTCGTTTTTTTTGACGTTGTCGGTGTGCCTTTCTTCGCCCAGCCCGCTCGGTCGAAATTCTGCCGTTGATTTTGACGGATGGCCTTCCAAACTGAACAGTTTTTGTCACTTTTTTTATTGGTGTTGATATGATGAAGGGGCTGTGACGATGTTCCGAATGAATGCGTCATTGGTGTTTCCAAAACTAAACTCGCTGGCAGTATCATAATTCAAAATACCCGACACGAAAAGCACCACAGTGGTCGAGACCCTGCTTTACGCCTTCACGCAAAAGTGTTCATATATTTATGGCTCTAACCATGTACCAGTGGGCTCACGCCTCGGGCGCTTTGCCGCTGGCGCCATGGCTGTACTGGTACAGTCTTGGTTCGGTTCCGGTGTCTCGGAAAGTGCCAAGACTTTCGTCTTTTGTCGATTTTGACAATTTTCACCCATTGTTTCAAAATCATTTCACTTTTGTCATGTATCAATGAACTATAAAAAATAATTATTCTTGAATTTGGTTCAGTAATAAACTTTTTAAACGTCTGAAAGTGCGACTATAACTTTTGTCCTCGTGAGTTTTCTGGACAAATTTTGGTTCAAGAAAGTCACATGACATTGGTTTTTGTACAATAACAGAAAAATGACGCATTTTTCAGGGGACTTCTGTGGACAATTATATTCTACTTTTGAAAGATCTTTCCAACCATATATGTAAAACAATGAAATGTTGAGGGGCGTTTTTTATCGCCCAATTTCGCGCGACAAAGGCGGTGTGTATCTTTAATGTAATATCTGACTTATTACACTAGTACGAGCAGCTTAATGTAATATCTGACTTATTACACTAGTACGAGCAGCTTAATGTAATATCTGACTTATTACACTAGTACGAGCAGCTTAATGTAATATCCGACTTATTACACTAGTAGGAGCAGCTTAATGTAATATCTGACTTATTACACAAGTAGGAGCAGCTAATGTAATATCTGACTTATTACACAAGTAGGAGCAGCTTAATGTAATATCTGGCTTATTACACAAGTAGGAGCAGCTTAATGTAATATCTGACTTATTACACTAGTAGGAGCAGCTTAATGTAATATCTGACTTATTACACAAGTAGGAGCAGCTTAATGTAATATCTGACTTATTACACAAGTAGGAGCAGCTTAATGTAATATCTGACTTATTACACAAGTAGGAGCAGCTTAATGTAATATCTGACTTATTACACAAGTAGGAGCAGCTTAATGTAATATCTGGCTTATTACACAAGTACGAGCAGCTTAATGTAATATCTGACTTATTACACTAGTAGGAGCAGCTTAATGTAATATCTGACTTATTACACTAGTAGGAGCAGCTTAATGTAATATCTGACTTATTACACTAGTACGAGCAGCTTAATGTAATATCCGACTTATTACACTAGTAGGAGCAGCTTAATGTAATATCCGACTTATTACACTAGTAGGAGCAGCTTTATGTAATATCCGACTTATTACACTAGTACGAGCAGCTTAATGTAATATCGGACTTATTACACTAGTATGAGCAGCTTAATGTAATATCTGACTTATTACACTAGTACGAGCAGCTTAATGTAATATTTAACAGTGTTTACCAATTGATTATTTTCCTTTAATTATAAAACAAATAAACATATGTCAAATGAAATGATCACTGGTCACATTTTATATACTCAGTGTTCACATAGAGAGCATGTATTGTTGTGGCAACAATGTACCAAAATACCCGTCAGTTACATGTACTCTTGTTTTCCAGTTTAATATGAAAACCAAATTCTTATGTTGACTTGCATCATAGAGTAATCTTTGGCAATTGTTTTAAGTTTGTGAACCTGCAAGGTTAAATCTAAAGCAAGTTCATTCCCAAAAAAGACTTGTGCAGATCACTAAATGTACAGTAAATGCTGAGGACAATGGGAAGAGTCATTTGACTCTTATTATTTATGTTCATTGTTATTAACTTGGAATGTCAAAACACTGGCTATTATGACTAAAAATATTACTAGTATCAGAGACAGGAATAACAAAAATATATATTTTTCCCAGGGAAAACCTGAGATGTGACCAATTTCTCAGTGGCGATTTTAGATCAATAATGCCGCCAATGTCAGATCATAACTGCATGTTTAGAATTGAACAAATATTCATTTACTTAAGTAGGATCTGTAGCACTTGAACTTAAGATGTAGGATTTGAGGCTTTGCATGGTGGAGTTAGATGTTCTTGAGTTCTTTTGGGTACACCATGTAATGATCTCTGAGAAGGGCTGGTTGGTTGGTTGAACTTAAGACGTCAGGATGGCAGTCTCACAAAGAACATTGAATCACTATTTTTGCTCTGGGGGTGCTAGTCAGAAGCCATAACCCAAACATAACGTTGATGGAACACATCCAAAACTAGGAAACTACATGTAAACCTGGGGAACAACAACATGACAAGTATCTAGCAACATGCACACAGCCAGTCAGAAGCCATAACCCAAACATAACCTTGATGGAACACATCCAAAACTAGGAAACTACATGTAAACCTGGGGAACAACAACATGACAAGTATCTAGCAACATGCACACAGCCAGTCAGAAGCCATTAACCCAAACATGTCATGCAGCTTGAGGGATCACATTCAAAACTAAGACCAACTCATTAGTGAAAGAATCACATTATAACTTGAATGGGTCTCCTTTGAGGAACAAATTCACCAAATCATCCTTTCTATCTTGGCTTATTATAAAACGTGGTTTAACCAGTTAGGTATGTCCAACATGTACATGAATCTTGTAATGTCTGGAAAGTAAATGAGTCATGTGGCCTGTTTGTGCCACAGTAGACCTATTACATTGTATGACCATTCACTTCAGACAATCTTTATGACGATTACATGTACATGTACATGTCACATATGTACTATGTACATTGTACATGTACATGTATGGTTCATATACATATTGTACATGTACATTGTACATGTACATGATGTACAATACATGTATGTAGATTCATAGAACTTGTAACATGGTAGAACATGCATGTACATTGGAGAATTGTCAGCTTTAAAATAAACATGTACATGTACATATGTAGGGAAAGTAATTAAATAGAGAATTAGCTGTTGCAAACTGCTTACCAACCTACATGTACATATGTAAATAACCCGTAGTATACATGTAAGCAAAATAGAAGTTAATGGCCTTACATTTTGAACCTAGCAGGTTCTTTCTCAAAGGCATTATACGGTTAGTTAGAACTCAACGTTTCAATCAGTATGATACATGTACAGTGTACATGTATCTCAAATCTCATTGAAAATTATGACCATCTATTTAAAACTTTTTTTAAGATTCAAGAACTTTTATCAAAGACTTTAAAGATGTGTAAATGTGTGTATCACCTGTGTTTGTCGCTACTTTACCAGTAGTTTTCTTTTTCATCAGAACATTGCTATTCTACTTGAGGAAAAGAAAACGTACTGCGTACTTTAAAAATAAAAATGACATCATGTACATGTTCAACAAAATAACTTGATTTTAAAGTAGTATCAAAATATATTTATTGCTAGTAGAAATACCGGGAAATGTACATGTAGGTAATATACTATTGGCTATGTTGGCAAAACCTCTTAAGCCTCAGTCACACATTCAGGATTTTTACTGCCGTCCTTGATAGGACCATTCCCGATTAAAATTTGTCAAAAGTCTGATCAAGATCCTGTGATTCGTGGCGGGAAATTCACAAATTTGTAAAAACATTTATTTAATCACGACAACAATCAGATATTGTTCAGGAAGCGTCCCGATTCAGCCGTTTCCAGCTGAATTGCCCCGATTCTCCGTTCTCAATCCGAATCTGATCCGATTTGTATCTCCAGCATGGTAAAAACGATCAATCTGTCCCGACAGCGTCCGATTCTCCCGAATGCGATCCGACAGAGATCAGACAGTGACCGGACAGTGAACCGACGCTGACGGAAGACATCCGTTAGAAAACCGTTAGTCACGTGATAGTCCGGTCCTAAAGAATCGTATAAACGCGGATTCTCACTCCAAATCATGCCCGTTCATCACGACAGCGTCCCGATCCACAGGACACCGTCCAGACAACATAGGACATTGTTACGATTTTGATCCGATACAGCAGAATCTGTCACGACATAGTCACGATTGTAATCCGACTAGACAAAATCGGCTGAGTTTCCCGAATGTTACGGGACGCACCTACTGTCGGGAGTGCTTGGCCGACCTCTCTGGACCTTTCCCGATCCGTAAGACTCTGCTACGAACGTATACGACTGCGTTCAGACAATGATAGGACATTCCAGATCATTGAGGATAGTAATCCGACTTTTTCACTTTTCGTGTCGTAGCGCTGTCTGATCTCAAACGGGAGCCATAATCGGCACTGTGTGAACGCCGCATTAACCAGTTCGTGTCGGAGGCCGTGTATACACGCAATTTTTTTTTGGACAGCGGATCGGAGAGCGTCTAAACATGCCACAGGATTCTCGGGAATATTTGTATAGATTCCCGGTCGACGTGGCAACGAGCCATAAGCATACGGTGGAAGACGCGGTCTCCCCGGTCATGCTCTGGTGAGCACCATTGGTCGTGTTTGTGCGGTAAAAATAAACCCGCCACGGGGTTCGGAAAAACTTTTTTATTCCCTGTGCAAACTGGTTAAAGTACCTTAACTTTAAATCAAGATACATACATGTACATATGTAGGCCTACATACATGTACC
>CM055827.1:390133-412073 GCA_029582265.1 Zoroaster sp. YZ-2022 | reverse complement strand
AACTTTTTAAATATTTTATTCAGTTAATGCACCGCACGAAGTGTGCCCTGACTTCCCCGTCTATTCTCAACATCCTCCAGAAAAATTTTCATCGTGCACGTACATGGTCAGTGGTTCCCCGGATGTAAGTCAAGAAAGTTCTGTTTTGTTTGGACGCACATCCCCGATGGGTAAAAGTTATACGTGGTACTGAAAAGTTAACAGAGACGTAAGCGTCTCTTCCTGTGTGTGGAGTTTTCTGTTCATAAACAATTCATATACATATTATATATATATATATAACTCCTTCAGAAACATTTATATAACCTGATATATATATATATATATATATATACACCTCAAAAATAAAATAAGGGTCAAAGTATTTTGTTAAAAATGTTGACCAAGTCAGGACATAGAAACATTTTTAGTAAGGGTATCACAAATGGGTTAAAGGTTGCTCTGCAAATATTTTTTAAGCACTACATTGGGTTGCATATTAAAGTCTCATTGGCTTAGAAACCGACAGATCATGTGGACAAGACACAAAAAATGCTGATAACAGCCCGCGATGTCGCAATCAAGTTTTGGTCAGTGGTTCCCCGATGTAGTCAAGAAAGTTCTGTTTTTACTTGGACGGACATCAGATGTCGATGTGTTATATTGGGTACTGAAAGTTGGCCAGAGACGTGTCGCGTAAGTGCTGTCCTTTCCCCGTGAGAGTTTGTTCATAAACAATTATATACATATATATATATATATATATATATATAACCCTATAGAAATATTTGTATATATAAACTTATATATATATATATATATATATATATATATATATATATATATATATATATATATATATATATATATATATATATATATATATATACACTTAAAAATAAAATATGGCCTCAAAATAAAATAAGGGTCAGGTATTTTTGTGAAGAAAATGTTGACCAAATCAGGACATAGAAACATTTTTAGTAAGGGTAATGGCCAAGAATGTTGCTCTCAACATTTTAAAGCATTCTTTCACATGGTTTGCATGTCTATTGGCTTAGAAACTGATGACTGATCATGTGACAAGACACAAAAAAATGCTGATACAGGGTTTCATGATGTCGCAATCAAGTTTGGCACATCTGCTTTATACTTTCTTTTGTGGGTGTTACTGAGATGTTGTCAACAGATTCAACACTGCACACAGTACAGTCCATGAGGAGTGTTGTACGAATGTGCGAGTCAGGTCATGCAACCTCATACTGACATTAACTTTAAGTCTCAAAAACATACAGAAATAAATGTTGATTTGCCAAAGTTTGTGACAGGGAGAGGAATATCAACTGGTGGAAAGCCTTTCAAAATAGGGAGGGCTCAAGGGGCCTCATCCTCCTACAGCCTCCATACTGTTAACCCACTGTTTAACTTCTTCTTACTATATCAAGTGCAGAATCCTATTGATTATGTGTGGAAATGTCTTGAAGAAAAAATAAAGCAGATGTGCCAAACTTGATTGCGTGACATCAAGAACCTGTTATCAGTATTTTTGTGTCTTGGTCACATGATCTGTCATGTTTCTAAGCTAATAGACATGCATGCAAACCATGTAGTAGCAAGTGTTTTAAAATGTTGCAGCAGAGCAACCTTTAGCCCATTACCCTTACTAAAAATGTTTCTATGTCCTGACTTGGTCAACATTTTTCACAAAAATACTTTTGACCCTTATGTTATTTTGAGGAGTGTATATATATATATATCCCTCTAGAAACATTTGTATATAAACTTATATATATATATATATATATATATCCCTCTAGAAACATTTGTATATAAACTTATAATTCATTTGACTAGCAATTCATCGTATTTCACGATCAAGGGTGAGTCAGTAGAACGTACTCAGCACATCTTAATAAATTTTGAAAATAGTTTTAAACAGTTTCATCTGCACAGTTAATGCACCGCACAAAGTGTGCCCTGACTTCCCCATCTATTCTCAACATCTCCCAGAAAGAGACCACGAACAAGGCGTGCTGAAATGCCCGGCCAAGTCATCCGGATAGCTGAGCACGGCGGGTAAGCCCTTACAGTGACACCGGGTATACGCGTTGCACACATACCTTCGTATACAAGATCGCAGGCGCGTGCCCTCGTTAACAGACCCGTGACCGTGAATCGCAACACCGCAGCGGACACAAACCGCAGGCGCGTGCCAGAGTTCAACGACCCGATGAAGGTCCACCGATGAACGCGTATATTATTTTTTGTTATATTCTCGCCCTTCCGAAACTCTGAAACAAACGAATAAAACGACTCGCGCGGAAAGCAACATTTCGCATCTGTACATATTTACGAACAAGAACACGTATATTTTTTAAAATTATATTCTCAACACTTCCAAAATTCTGAAACAAACAAACAGACGAATACAGAATAATTTCTTTAAATCGTGCACGTACATGGTCAGTGGTTCCCGATGTAGTCAAGGAATGTTCATTTGACTAGCAATTCATCGTATTTCACGATCAAGGGCGAGTCGATAGAACGTATTATCTTGATGAATTTTTGAACTTTTTTAAAACAGTTTCATCTGCGCAGTTAATGCACTGCACGAAGTGTGCCCTGACTTCCCGTCTATTCTCAACATCTCCTGAAAAATGTCTTTGGTCGTGCACGTACATGGCCGGCGGTTCCAGGTTTAGTCAAGAAAGTTCTGTTTTGCTTGGACGGACATCCCCTGATGGCGATATATTTTTCTGCAAACGATAATTGCCATCCCACAATATTTCAGCCAATCACATGACACGCTTTTAAGATTACGTAGGATATTAGATGCAGGCTAGGTACAACTGATCAGTAAGTATTATATGTAATATTATTTACAGTATTTGTACATACGTGTACATAAATGTAATGTAAATGTACAGTGTACAGTATCTATGAACTTTGCAGCTACATTAATAAGAACTCCAGTGTCGACTCAGCGCAATGTAATCCAAATGCAATGTGCATGTACCGGTAGTTAATGAAATAACTTACACGTATGTACCGATCGAGTTGACATAACTTAGTGGTACCATAGGCTATGCATATAGGTTTTCTATATGGTGGTACTGAGTTGAAATAACGCGATTAAAAATAATTGTACGTTTTATATACCGATACCCTTTTCACAACAAGCTATTTAACACTTAACCGTACCCTGAATTCATATGCACGCAATAATGAAATTATATGGTGGCTAGATGAAATATATTTAAAGCAAAAGGCACAAATTGTACAAATCGGATGATTCTATTTGTATAACTTGTTTAAAGCATCAACCATTGTATGTTTTTTGTCTGTAATTTCAGTATAACTATTCAGTTTCCAATAAATTTGTAAAGTTTATGAGACAAACTGAATTTCACAGGCCTAATAAATACAAACAACCCGAACGTATTTTCACTATTGCCGAAGCTTTCGTAGGCTGAATTATGCATCAAGAAATACATTCCTAACATTTTTTTTTGACTACGGAAAAGACTTACAGTTCATGAGCTCAAAGCTAAAATTAAGTCTTAATTGTTTGACCTGGAAACCTGGTAAAATTCGAAAACCTTTTTATATATTTTCTGAACAGTGTATAATAGACTTTCATATTGTAACTTTGACTTCAATCACCATATAAAATGACTCGGACTCAAGGTTTGAGGAATACGTGTCTGCTGCATAAACGTTATAAATAGTTAATTTTAAGTCGATGGCCAGTTGTAACAGTCGTACTTAAAGAATTGGCAACGGTACTTTTACAATCCACTTCGTTAGAACCATCGCTGCAAGAATTAGAAATTTAATCCAATGGTTACGTTTTCAATACACATCCGGGAATTACCGTCCGATCGAACAAACATTTCTTGACTACACTTGAAACCGATACTATTGCACAATTTTAAAACCCACACCATCTTTACTGCAAGCTTCGGTCAGAGCACGTCGGAATACCGAGACCACGATCAAGGCGTGCTGAAATGCCCGGCCACGTCATCCGGATAGCTGAGCACGCAGGGTAGCCCATACACAGTGACACCGGGTATATACGCGTTGCACACACACATACCTTCGTATATACAGATCGCAGGCGCGTGCCCTCGTTAACAGACCCGGTGACCGTGAATCGCAACACCGTAGCGGACACAAACCACCAGGCGCGTGCCAGAGTTCAACGACCCGATGAAGGTCCACCGATGAACGCGTATATTATTTTTTGTTATATTCTCCGCCTTCCGAAACTCTGAAACAAACGAATAAAACGACTCGCGGAAAGCTTAACATTTCGCATCTGTACATATGTACGAACAAGAACACGTATATTTTTTAAATTATATTCTCAACACTTCGAAATTCTGAAACAAACAAACAAACGAATAAAATGACTCACGCTGAAAGCAACATTTTGTATCTGTACATAATTATTTACGAACAAGAACACGTATAACATTATTATTATTTTATTATATTCTCAACACTTCCGAAACTCTGAAACAAACAAACAAACGAATAAAATGACTCACGCTGAAAGCAACATTTTGTATCTGTACATATTTACGAACAAGAACACGTATAACATTATTATTATTTTATTATATTCTCAACACTTTGAAACTCTGAAACAAACAAACAAACGAATAAAATGACTCACGCTGAAAGCAACATTTTGTATCTGTACATATTTACGAACAAGAACACGTATAACATTATTATTATTTTATTATATTCTCAACACTTCCGAAACTCTGAAACAAACAAACAAACGAATAAAATGACTCACGCTGAAAGCAACATTTTGTATCTGTACATAATTATATTACGAACAAGAACACGTATAATATTATTATTATTTTATTATATTCTCAACACTTCCGAAACTCTGAAACAAACAAACAAATAAAATGACTCACGCTGAAAGCAACATTTTGTATCTGTACATAATTATTTTACGAACAAGAACACGTATAATATTATTATTATTTTATTATATTCTCAACACTTCCGAAACTCTGAAACAAACAAACAAACGAATAAAATGACTCACGCTGAAAGCAACATTTTGTATCTGTACATAATTATATTACGAACAAGAACACGTATAATATTATTATTATTTTATTATATTCTCAACACTTCCGAAACTCTGAAACAAACAAACAAATAAAATGACTCACGCTGAAAGCAACATTTTGTATCTGTACATAATTATATTACGAACAAGAACACGTATAATATTATTATTATTTTATTATATTCTCAACACTTCGAAACTCTGAAACAAACAAACAAACGAATAAAATGACTGACGCGGAAAGCAACATTTTGTATAAATGTATTTGTATACGACACACAGTCGTATACACACCATCAGGCGTCCGCCCGCGTTAAACGGCCGATGATAAGCAACTGTAAATACGGTATGTAAAATTTACACTGTAAGACATATCGGGCAAACACGGTTGATACGTTGCCCGACACTGGTCAAGATATCGATAGGTTACACAGTTGCTTTACCATTGCCCGATGTTGGATTTTGTATCTGTACATATTTTACGAACAAGAACACGTACCGGTATATATATATATATATATTTTTATTATATTCTCAACACTCCGAAACTCTGAAACAAACAAACAAACAAACAAAACGACTCGCGCGGAAAGCAACATTTTGTATCTGTACATATTTACGAACAAGAACACGTATAACATTATTATTATTTTATTATATTCTCAACACTTCCGAAACTCTGAAACAAACAAACAAACGAACAAAACGACTCGCGCGGAAAGCAACATTTTGTATATGTACATATTTTACGCAGCCTGGTATTTAAAAAATTATATTCTCAACACTTCGAAACTCTGAAACAAAACAAACTTCACACCGCGTTTATTTATTTATTATTATAATCACGTCGATCGAAAGTCGCTCGTCCGGATCATGCGCGAGTCGGCAGGGATCTCATTTAAAATTTCTTCGAAACAAACACAAATACAGAAATGAAGAAATTTAAAACAAAACTTTTAAAAATTAAAATTAAAAAACGGACACTCACCGAGACTCTTGCTGACTCGTCGAGATGAAATCGAACAATCTTGCTGACTCGTCGAGATGAAATCAAACAATCTGGCTCACTCGTCAAGATTAAATCTAACACGCTCACTGGTTTCAGCGGTTCCAACAGTCACAATCTCTCGTCGGGATTGAAGAAGGCCCGCCACCGACGGACATTTTTATACACGGTTTCTCTCGGGGTCCCGTCGGTGACCAAAACACCTTCGCAAACATATTCAACGCTATTCAACGAGGTTCAGCGGTATTCAAAGCTATTCAATCGCATTCGACCATCTCAAGTACGTCACCCACCTCACCCACCTCACCCACCTCACCCACACAAACCGACCGACCAATCAACACAAACCGACTACGTCACCCACACAAACCGAACCAGGTCACCCACACAAACCGACCGACCAATCAACACAAACCGACCAATCAACACAAACTGACCCATCCAACCCCATCCATGCCCATCCAACCCCATCCATGCCCATCCAACCCCATCCATGCCCATCCAACCCCAACCATCCCCATCCCCATCCCCATCCCCACCCCATCCCTATCCCCATCCCCATCCCTATCCCCATCCCCATCCCCATCAACAGGGGGGCAAACAACCCCATCCAACAAACATCAACAACCAAATCACACACCAATACAGCGCGCGCCACCTTCCTTTTCTCGCGTTGGATCGAGGGGACGTGTAAATTGTTGGTACCGCAGGTGAATTTTTGGAATCCCCCGCGGTGCTGTGTCTGTGATCGTTATGGACGAGTTGTATACATTAGGCAAGGTTCTGGGGTGTCCGGGGAATTGGGGGGAGGGTTGACACGAGCGGTCTGTTGCCGGAGGTCGTGGAGTTCGTAGAGTTCGTAGAGTTCGAATCCGAATCGATTATTGGGGTGTGATACGTGGGAATTACAACGAATTTAAATTTAAATTTAGAGTGACTTTGATGGGGGTAACTGGAGAAAACCTTTGGAGACGGGCGGGGGCGGGCGGGGGTTGTAGGTGGTTGTATTACTGTATTTGTGTTTATTTTTTATTATTTTAAAAACTACTAATATCGGTGGACGATGTACTGTCCTCCGCTCTAAAAGGTAGGGGGACGCGTCCCCCTACCCCCTTCCCCACGTCTCCCACCGACCGAGTCGAGAATACCTTTCTTGACAGCACGGTGGGGGGGGGGGTGGGGGTTCGCCAAGGGCCGATCCGGGACCCGCGAACCTTTCTTGACCGAGCAGTTCGAAGGAAATTGCATTTCGATATTCTCGGGACCCGCAAACCTTTCTTGACCGATCAGACGAATAGGGAAATCCGGGGTGTGGGCTTACCCGTCGGTTTTTTTATTTTGTATTTATTTATTTTATTATATATTTTTATCCGATGAAGGAAATCGGGAGTTGTATGGCTTCTGACACGTTGAATTAATCGTCCGTCGGTTGACCCCGTTATGAGTTCGTATATCATCCGAATCAATCATCGTCTTATTTTTGGGCAATTAACGAACTGACAGTCGGCCCCCCGATCTTGATAAACAAACCGTCTGTGAATAAGGCAATGTCTCGGGGTGCCCGGGGAATTGACCGATACGCGAAGGGTCTGTTGCCGGAGGTGAAGGTTGTGGGTTGACCGGTGGATTGTACTGATGCGAGAACGGTCTGTTGCAGTTCGCGGAGTCCGAATCCGAATCGATTATTGGGCGTGATACGTGAGGATTTTTGCCTGTAAACATCTTCAGACTTTCAGAAGAAGCGGAGGTGTATTTATTAATGTCTTGTAAATGTACAAGTAAACAATCGACCGATTTTCTTTCTCTTGGCTCGAGAACCGATCTACAGCGGTGAGTGTTGTTCTTTATTGTATATTATAGTGAGAATTGCTAAAGGGAGCCAGGACCGCCTCCCCATTAAACAAAAACTTGCCCCCACCGTGCTGTCAAGAAAGGTATTTTTTACTCAATACTGTCGGTTGATTTGAAAAATGTGTTTGTGAGAATGCACATAACCATTGATTTGCGTACCCCTCCCACACACACACACACACACACACACACCCCACACACCCACAGAAGTTTGTTTTGCCTGCAGTCTGAAAGTTCAGGTCCCCGGTTTGAATGCCTGCACAAACTCATGCACACTCTACTGAAAATCTCGACCAAGCCACCAGATGTTGTAAGCTAGGCATGGCACGTTAGAGGGATTTAAAAATCGTGGTTTGTTTGTCAATTGTCCTTTTTATTATCTTTGCAGTGATGACGACCATTGCCAATCTACCCGACTCCCCCATTAAACAAAAACTTGCCCCCACCGTGCATTCAACGAGTCCGATGAATAACACCCAATAATCGATTCGGATTCGGACTCTGCGAACTACTCGACCTCCTGCAACAGACCGTTCGTGTATCGGCCAATTCCCCCGGACACCCCAAGACCTTGTCATTAATAACAATTCCGGATCCTGTATATACAATTCATTGATAACAATTCCAGACCCTGTAGGTACAATTCATTAATAACAATTCCAGACCCTGTACGTACAATTCATTAATAACAATTCCAGACCCTGTACGTACAATTCATTAATAACAATTCCAGACCCTGTAAGTACAATTCATTAAGTCCAGGTCATAATTAACTATCAAACGTACCGTCGGCTGCATAGGGAATTGTCTGGGGAATTGACCGATACACGAAGGTCTGTTGCAGGAGGTGAAGGTTCTGGGTTGACCGGTGGATTGTACTGATACGAGAACGGTCTGTTGCAGTTCGTAGAGTCCGAATCCGAATCGATTATTGGGTGTAATTTCAACTAATTTCGATGCGTCATCATCATTGGACTATAGAAAACCTTTCTTTGTCAGCACGGTGGGGGTGGGCGGGGGTTCAGACAACATGATTTAATTGTATTTTCGAGGACCAGATTCAATTCAATTCAATTCAATTCAATTCAATTCAATTCAATTCAATTCAATTCAAAGTAACATTTATTTCCACGTGACATCATCATCAAGAAAAATACAGTTGGTAAAATACTGAAGTGGAGGCACTAACAAAAAAACATAAGCATAGTATCACGTACAACAAACAACCGAAACAGTGTGTGTACGTGTACCGAGACTGACAAAAGTACCGGGTAATTATATTATTAGACACTGAGTAACTTGATAAGAAAATAACAAAAATACGGTAGAAAATACAGTTAAGAAAAGGATTACGGAGGAGACTGGCGAATTAATAATTGCTCGAGTTTGTGTTTAAAGAAAGCGAGTGATTGACATTCGGAAAGTGATACACCGTAAGAAACTTTCGGCAAACACGGTTGATATGTTGCTCGACACTGGTCAACATATCAACAGGTTACACAGTTGGTTTACCATTGCCCAATGTTGGAAATTTCTTTGCCAAAATATGTGAACAGTTGTTGTAGATACTGACCAATTCTGGGAGAAATAACCTAACCCAACGCCATGTTGCCCAACGTTTTTACAGTGTACAGGAAGGCTGGCTATTCCAGTTTACAGGGCCAGAAAACGTTATGAAGGTGTTTTTGACAAGTGGAATACGAACTTTAGAGGAAAACCGGATTGGACTTTTTTTTACGAACAATCGTGAAATTACATTTGTCTAAGTCAAGGGAAAGTCCGTTAGCTTGGAGCCAGGTATATAGCAACATTACCCAATTCGATGTCGATGGTATTAATAATAGAAACCGGAGTAGCATTGTTACCGGAATAAAAAAAACATTGGTGTCATCAGCAAAAACAAGATAAAATATAACAAAAGTAGATGAATAACAAATATCATTAATATACAAAGAGAACAACAACGGACCGAGAAGGGACCGTGATATTTTACAGTTTTTACAGTTCCGGCATCCAGTCGAATTGTCCGTTCGCGCTTTTTTACCACACTCCCCCGGCACTCCGCCTTCCAAAGTCCACTCTCGTGATCTCGTACCAGGAGAATTCCATTTCTCGGAGATGGAGTTCAAAACGTTCAAATCCGTCCTCGCGGTGTTTGAAAATTTCCGCGAGGACAGTCATCAACCCACTGTATCGACCCGCTTCCTTGGCAATTGTTCTAACGGGGATTGAAACGGTTCGATTGCCGCTGGGACTTCCCGCGGGGAAAAGGTATTTTATCAGACCCGGTCTGATGTGAAGCCTGGGCAACATCAGTTTTCCGGGCGTATTTTTCAATATGTTAAAGCACCGTCTCCATTTTTTACAAACGCGACAGATGCTATACTTCAGCGATTCGTCTTTTACGATTGCTATCTCGATGATCCAAACGAGCATCTCGTCGGGTAGATTGGCAATGGTCGTCATCACTGCAAAGATAATAAAAAGGACAATTGACAAACAAACCACGATTTTTAAATCCCTCTAACGTGCCATGCCTAGCTTACAACATCTGGTGGCTTGGTCGAGATTTTCAGTAGAGTGTGCATGAGTTTGTGCAGGCATTCAAACCGGGGACCTGAACTTTCAGACTGCAGGCAAAAACAAACTTCTGTGGGTGTGTGGGGGTGTGTGTGTGTGTGTGTGTGTGTGTGTGGGAGGGGTACGCAAATCAATGGTTATGTGCATTCTCACAAACACATTTTTCAAATCAACCGACAGTATTGAGTAAAAAAAATACCTTTCTTGACAGCACGGTGGGGGCAAGTTTTTGTTTAATGGGGAGGCGGTCCCGGCTCCCTTTAGCAATTCTCACTATAATATACAATAAAGAACAACACTCACCGCTGTAGATCGGTTCTCGAGCCAAGAGAAAGAAAAATCGGTCGATTGTTTACTTGTACATTTACAAGACATTAATAAATACACCTCCGCTTCTTCTTGAAAGTCTGAAGATGTTTACAGGCAAAAAATCCCCACGTATCACGCCCAATAATCGATTCGGATTCGGACTCCGCGAACTGCAACAGACCGTTCTCGCATCAGTACAATCCACCGGTCAACCCACAACCTTCACCTCCGGCAACAGACCCTTCGCGTATCGGTCAATTCCCCGGGCACCCCGAGACATTGCCTTATTCACAGACGGTTTGTTTATCAAGATCGGGGGGCCGACTGTCAGTTCGTTAATTGCCCAAAAATAAGACGATGATTGATTCGGATGATATACGAACTCATAACGGGGTCAACCGACGGACGATTAATTCAACGTGTCAGAAGCCATACAACTCCCGATTTCCTTCATCGGATAAAAATATATAATAAAATAAATAAATACAAAATAAAAAAACCGACGGGTAAGCCCACACCCCGGATTTTTGGAATCCCCCGCGGTGCTGTGTCTGTGATCGTTATGGACGAGTTGTATACATTAGGCAAGGTTCTGGGGTGTCCGGGGAATTGGGGGGAGGGTTGACACGAGCGGTCTGTTGCCGGAGGTCGTGGAGTTCGTAGAGTTCGTAGAGTTCGAATCCGAATCGATTATTGGGGTGTGATACGTGGGAATTACAACGAATTTAAATTTAAATTTAGAGTGACTTTGATGGGGGTAACTGGAGAAAACCTTTGGAGACGGGCGGGGGCGGGCGGGGGTTGTAGGTGGTTGTATTACTGTATTTGTGTTTATTTTTTATTATTTTAAAAACTACTAATATCGGTGGACGATGTACTGTCCTCCGCTCTAAAAGGTAGGGGGACGCGTCCCCCTACCCCCTTCCCCACGTCTCCCACCGACCGAGTCGAGAATACCTTTCTTGACAGCACGGTGGGGGGGGGGGTGGGGGTTCGCCAAGGGCCGATCCGGGACCCGCGAACCTTTCTTGACCGAGCAGTTCGAAGGAAATTGCATTTCGATATTCTCGGGGCCCGCAAACCTTTCTTGACCGATCAGACGAATAGGGAAATCCGGGGTGTGGGCTTACCCGTCGGTTTTTTTATTTTGTATTTATTTATTTTATTATATATTTTTATCCGATGAAGGAAATCGGGAGTTGTATGGCTTCTGACACGTTGAATTAATCGTCCGTCGGTTGACCCCGTTATGAGTTCGTATATCATCCGAATCAATCATCGTCTTATTTTTGGGCAATTAACGAACTGACAGTCGGCCCCCCGATCTTGATAAACAAACCGTCTGTGAATAAGGCAATGTCTCGGGGTGCCCGGGGAATTGACCGATACGCGAAGGGTCTGTTGCCGGAGGTGAAGGTTGTGGGTTGACCGGTGGATTGTACTGATGCGAGAACGGTCTGTTGCAGTTCGCGGAGTCCGAATCCGAATCGATTATTGGGCGTGATACGTGGGGATTTTTTGCCTGTAAACATCTTCAGACTTTCAAGAAGAAGCGGAGGTGTATTTATTAATGTCTTGTAAATGTACAAGTAAACAATCGACCGATTTTTCTTTCTCTTGGCTCGAGAACCGATCTACAGCGGTGAGTGTTGTTCTTTATTGTATATTATAGTGAGAATTGCTAAAGGGAGCCGGGACCGCCTCCCCATTAAACAAAAACTTGCCCCACCGTGCTGTCAAGAAAGGTATTTTTTTTACTCAATACTGTCGGTTGATTTGAAAAATGTGTTTGTGAGAATGCACATAACCATTGATTTGCGTACCCCTCCCACACACACACACACACACACACACACACCCCCACACACCCACAGAAGTTTGTTTTTGCCTGCAGTCTGAAAGTTCAGGTCCCCGGTTTGAATGCCTGCACAAACTCATGCACACTCTACTGAAAATCTCGACCAAGCCACCAGATGTTGTAAGCTAGGCATGGCACGTTAGAGGGATTTAAAAATCGTGGTTTGTTTGTCAATTGTCCTTTTTATTATCTTTGCAGTGATGACGACCATTGCCAATCTACCCGACGAGATGCTCGTTTGGATCATCGAGATAGCAATCGTAAAAGACGAATCGCTGAAGTATAGCATCTGTCGCGTTTGTAAAAAATGGAGACGGTGCTTTAACATATTGAAAAATACGCCCGGAAAACTGATGTTGCCCAGGCTTCACATCAGACCGGGTCTGATAAAATACCTTTTCCCCGCGGGAAGTCCCAGCGGCAATCGAACCGTTTCAATCCCCGTTAGAACAATTGCCAAGGAAGCGGGTCGATACAGTGGGTTGATGACTGTCCTCGCGGAAATTTTCAAACACCGCGAGGACGGATTTGAACGTTTTGAACTCCATCTCCGAGAAATGGAATTCTCCTGGTACGAGATCACGAGAGTGGACTTTGGAAGGCGGAGTGCCGGGGGAGTGTGGTAAAAAAGCGCGAACGGACAATTCGACTGGATGCCGGAACTGTAAAAACTGTAAAATATCACGGTCCCTTCTCGGTCCGTTGTTGTTCTCTTTGTATATTAATGATATTTGTTATTCATCTACTTTTGTTATATTTTATCTTGTTTTTGCTGATGACACCAATGTTTTTTTTATTCCGGTAACAATGCTACTCCGGTTTCTATTATTAATACCATCGACATCGAATTGGGTAATGTTGCTATATACCTGGCTCCAAGCTAACGGACTTTCCCTTGACTTAGACAAATGTAATTTCACGATTGTTCGTAAAAAAAAGTCCAATCCGGTTTTCCTCTAAAGTTCGTATTCCACTTGTCAAAAACACCTTCATAACGTTTTCTGGCCCTGTAAACTGGAATAGCCAGCCTTCCTGTACACTGTAAAAACGTTGGGCAACATGGCGTTGGGTTAGGTTATTTCTCCCAGAATTGGTCAGTATCTACAACAACTGTTCACATATTTTGGCAAAGAAATTTCCAACATTGGGCAATGGTAAACCAACTGTGTAACCTGTTGATATGTTGACCAGTGTCGAGCAACATATCAACCGTGTTTGCCGAAAGTTTCTTACGGTGTATCACTTTCCGAATGTCAATCACTCGCTTTCTTTAAACACAAACTCGAGCAATTATTAATTCGCCAGTCTCCTCCGTAATCCTTTTCTTAACTGTATTTTCTACCGTATTTTTGTTATTTTCTTATCAAGTTACTCAGTGTCTAATAATATAATTACCCGGTACTTTTGTCAGTCTCGGTACACGTACACACACTGTTTCGGTTGTTTGTTGTACGTGATACTATGCTTATGTTTTTTTGTTAGTGCCTCCACTTCAGTATTTTACCAACTGTATTTTTCTTGATGATGATGTCACGTGGAAATAAATGTTACTTTGAATTGAATTGAATTGAATTGAATTGAATTGAATTGAATTGAATTGAATTGAATCTGGTCCTCGAAAATACAATTAAATCATGTTGTCTGAACCCCGCCCACCCCCACCGTGCTGACAAAGAAAGGTTTTCTATAGTCCAATGATGATGACGCATCGAAATTAGTTGAAATTACACCCAATAATCGATTCGGATTCGGACTCTACGAACTGCAACAGACCGTTCTCGTATCAGTACAATCCACCGGTCAACCCAGAACCTTCACCTCCTGCAACAGACCTTCGTGTATCGGTCAATTCCCCAGACAATTCCCTATGCAGCCGACGGTACGTTTGATAGTTAATTATGACCTGGACTTAATGAATTGTACTTACAGGGTCTGGAATTGTTATTAATGAATTGTACGTACAGGGTCTGGAATTGTTATTAATGAATTGTACGTACAGGGTCTGGAATTGTTATTAATGAATTGTACCTACAGGGTCTGGAATTGTTATCAATGAATTGTATATACAGGATCCGGAATTGTTATTAATGACAAGGTCTTGGGGTGTCCGGGGGAATTGGCCGATACACGAACGGTCTGTTGCAGGAGGTCGAGTAGTTCGCAGAGTCCGAATCCGAATCGATTATTGGGTGTTATTCATCGGACTCGTTGAATGCACGGTGGGGGCAAGTTTTTGTTTAATGGGGGAGTCGGGTAGATTGGCAATGGTCGTCATCACTGCAAAGATAATAAAAAGGACAATTGACAAACAAACCACGATTTTTAAATCCCTCTAACGTGCCATGCCTAGCTTACAACATCTGGTGGCTTGGTCGAGATTTTCAGTAGAGTGTGCATGAGTTTGTGCAGGCATTCAAACCGGGGACCTGAACTTTCAGACTGCAGGCAAAAACAAACTTCTGTGGGTGTGTGGGGGTGTGTGTGTGTGTGTGTGTGTGTGTGTGGGAGGGGTACGCAAATCAATGGTTATGTGCATTCTCACAAACACATTTTTCAAATCAACCGACAGTATTGAGTAAAAAAAATACCTTTCTTGACAGCACGGTGGGGGCAAGTTTTTGTTTAATGGGGAGGCGGTCCCGGCTCCCTTTAGCAATTCTCACTATAATATACAATAAAGAACAACACTCACCGCTGTAGATCGGTTCTCGAGCCAAGAGAAAGAAAAATCGGTCGATTGTTTACTTGTACATTTACAAGACATTAATAAATACACCTCCGCTTCTTCTTGAAAGTCTGAAGATGTTTACAGGCAAAAAATCCCCACGTATCACGCCCAATAATCGATTCGGATTCGGACTCCGCGAACTGCAACAGACCGTTCTCGCATCAGTACAATCCACCGGTCAACCCACAACCTTCACCTCCGGCAACAGACCCTTCGCGTATCGGTCAATTCCCCGGGCACCCCGAGACATTGCCTTATTCACAGACGGTTTGTTTATCAAGATCGGGGGGCCGACTGTCAGTTCGTTAATTGCCCAAAATAAGACGATGATTGATTCGGATGATATACGAACTCATAACGGGGTCAACCGACGGACGATTAATTCAACGTGTCAGAAGCCATACAACTCCCGATTTCCTTCATCGGATAAAATATATAATAAAATAAATAAATACAAAATAAAAACCGACGGGTAAGCCCACACCGGATTTCCTATTCGTCTGATCGGTCAAGAAAGGTTTGCGGGTCCCGAGAATATCGAAATGCAATTTCCTTCGAACTGCTCGGTCAAGAAAGGTTCGCGGGTCCCGGATCGGCCTGGCGAACCCTCACTTCCCCACCGTGCTGTCAAGAAAGGTATTCTCGACACGGGCGGTGGGCGACGTGGGGAAGGGTAGGGGACGCGTCCCTACCTTTTAGAGCGGAGGACAGTACATCGTCCACCGATATTAGTAGTTTTTAAAATAATAAAAAATAAACACAAATACAGTAATACAACCACCTACAACCCCCGCCCGCCCCGCCCGTCTCCAAAGGTTTTCTCCAGTTACCCCCATCAAAGTCACTCTAAATTTAAATTTAAATTCGTTGTAATTCCCACGTATCACACCCCAATAATCGATTCGGATTCGAACTCTACGAACTCTACGAACTCCACGACCTCCGGCAACAGACCGCTCGTGTCAACCCTCCCCCCAATTCCCCGGACACCCCAGAACCTTGCCTAATGTATACAACTCGTCCATAACGATCACAGACACAGCACCGCGGGGGATTCCAAAAATTCACCTGCGGTACCAACAATTTACACGTCCCCTCGATCCAACGCGAGAAAAGGAAGGTGGGCGCGCGCTGTATTTGGTGTGTGATTTGGTTGTTGATGTTTGTTGGATGGGGGGGGGTTGTTTTGCCCCCCCCCCCTGTTGATGGGGATGGGGATGGGGATGGGGATGGGGATGGGGATGGGGATGGGGATGGGGATGGGGATGGGGATGGGGATGGGGATGGTTGGGGTTGGATGGGCATGGATGGGGTTGGATGGGCATGGATGGGGTTGGATGGGCATGGATGGGGTTGGATGGGTCAGTTTGTGTTGATTGGTCGGTTTGTGTTGATTGGTCGGTCGGTTTGTGTGGGTGACCTGGTTCGGTTTGTGTGGGTGACGTAGTCGGTTTGTGTTGATTGGTCGGTCGGTTTGTGTGGGTGAGGTGGGTGAGGTGGGTGAGGTGGGTGACGTACTTGAGATGGTCGAATGCGATTGAATAGCTTTGAATACCGCTGAACCTCGTTGAATAGCGTTGAATATGTTTGCGAAGGTGTTTTGGTCACCGACGGGACCCCGAGAGAAACCGTGTATAAAAATGTCCGTCGGTGGCGGGCCTTCTTCAATCCCGACGAGAGATTGTGACTGTTGGAACCGCTGAAACCAGTGAGCGTGTTAGATTTAATCTTGACGAGTGAGCCAGATTGTTTGATTTCATCTCGACGAGTCAGCAAGATTGTTCGATTTCATCTCGACGAGTCAGCAAGAGTCTCGGTGAGTGTCCGTTTTTTAATTTTAATTTTTAAAAGTTTTGTTTTAAATTTCTTCATTTCTGTATTTGTGTTTGTTTCGAAGAAATTTTAAATGAGATCCCTGCCGACTCGCGCATGATCCGGACGAGCGACTTTCGATCGACGTGATTATAATAATAAATAAATAAACGCGGTGTGAAGTTTGTTTGTTTCAGAGTTTCGGAAGTGTTGAGAATATAATTTTTTTTAAATACCAGGCTGCGTAAAATATGTACATATACAAAATGTTGCTTTCCGCGCGAGTCGTTTTGTTCGTTTGTTTGTTTGTTTCAGAGTTTCGGAAGTGTTGAGAATATAATAAAATAATAATAATGTTATACGTGTTCTTGTTCGTAAATATGTACAGATACAAAATGTTGCTTTCCGCGCGAGTCGTTTTGTTCGTTTGTTTGTTTGTTTCAGAGTTTCGGAAGTGTTGAGAATATAATAAAAGAAATATATATATATATATATATACCGGTACGTGTTCTTGTTCGTAAAATATGTACAGATACAAAAATCCAACATCGGGCAATGGTAAAGCAACTGTGTAACCTATCGATATCTTGACCAGTGTCGGGCAACGTATCAACCGTGTTTGCCCGATATGTCTTACAGTGTAAATTTTACATACCGTATTTACAGTTGCTTATCATCGGCCGTTTAACGCGGGCGGACGCCCGCGGTGTGTGTATACGACTGTGTGTCGTATACAAATACATTTATACAAAATGTTGCTTTCCGCGTCAGTCATTTTATTCGTTTGTTTGTTTGTTTCAGAGTTTCGGAAGTGTTGAGAATATAATAAAATAATAATAATATTATACGTGTTCTTGTTCGTAATATAATTATGTACAGATACAAAATGTTGCTTTCAGCGTGAGTCATTTTATTTGTTTGTTTGTTTCAGAGTTTCGGAAGTGTTGAGAATATAATAAAATAATAATAATATTATACGTGTTCTTGTTCGTAATATAATTATGTACAGATACAAAATGTTGCTTTCAGCGTGAGTCATTTTATTCGTTTGTTTGTTTGTTTCAGAGTTTCGGAAGTGTTGAGAATATAATAAAATAATAATAATATTATACGTGTTCTTGTTCGTAAAATAATTATGTACAGATACAAAATGTTGCTTTCAGCGTGAGTCATTTTATTTGTTTGTTTGTTTCAGAGTTTCGGAAGTGTTGAGAATATAATAAAATAATAATAATATTATACGTGTTCTTGTTCGTAATATAATTATGTACAGATACAAAATGTTGCTTTCAGCGTGAGTCATTTTATTCGTTTGTTTGTTTGTTTCAGAGTTTCGGAAGTGTTGAGAATATAATAAAATAATAATAATGTTATACGTGTTCTTGTTCGTAAATATGTACAGATACAAAATGTTGCTTTCAGCGTGAGTCATTTTATTCGTTTGTTTGTTTGTTTCAGAGTTTCGGAAGTGTTGAGAATATAATAAAATAATAATAATGTTATACGTGTTCTTGTTCGTAAATATGTACAGATACAAAATGTTGCTTTCAGCGTGAGTCATTTTATTCGTTTGTTTGTTTGTTTCAGAGTTTCGGAAGTGTTGAGAATATAATAAAATAATAATAATGTTATACGTGTTCTTGTTCGTAAATATGTACAGATACAAAATGTTGCTTTCAGCGTGAGTCATTTTATTCGTTTGTTTGTTTGTTTCAGAGTTTCGGAAGTGTTGAGAATATAATAAAATAATAATAATATTATACGTGTTCTTGTTCGTAAAATAATTATGTACAGATACAAAATGTTGCTTTCAGCGTGAGTCATTTTATTCGTTTGTTTGTTTGTTTCAGAATTTCGGAAGTGTTGAGAATATAATTTAAAAAAATATACGTGTTCTTGTTCGTAAATATGTACAGATGCGAAATGTTGCTTTCCGCGCGAGTCGTTTTATTCGTTTGTTTCAGAGTTTCGGAAGGGCGGAGAATATAACAAAAACTAATATACGCGTTCATCGGTGGACCTTCATCGGGTCGTTGAACTCTGGCACGCGCCTGCGGTTTTGTGTCCGCTACGGTGTTGCGATTCACGGTCACGGGTCTGTTAACGAGGGGCACGCGCCTGCGATATTGTATACGAAGGTATGTGTGTGCAACGCGTATACCCGGTGTCACTGTGTATGGGCTACCCTGCGTGCTCAGCTATCCGGATGACGTGGCCGGGCATTTCAGCACGCCTTGATCGTGGTCTCGGTATTCCGACGTGCTCTGACCGAAGCTTGCAGTAAAGATGGTGTGGGTTTTAAAATTGTGCAATAGTATCGGTTTCAAGTGTAGTCAAGAAATGTTTGTTCGATCGGACGGTAATTCCCGGATGTGTATTGAAAACGTAACCATTGGATTAAATTTCTAATTCTTGCAGCGATGGTTCTAACGAAGTGGATTGTAAAGTACCGTTGCCAATTCTTTAAGTACGACTGTTACAACTGGCCATCGACTTAAAATTAACTATTTATAACGTTTGCGGCAGACACGTATTCCTCAAACCTTGAGTCCGAGTCATTTTATATGGTGATTGAAGTCAAAGTTACAATATGAAAGTCTATTATACACTGTTCAGAAAATATATAAAAAAGGTTTTCGAATTTTACCAGGATTTCCAGGTCAAACAATTAAGACTTAATTTTAGCTTTGAGCTCATGAACTGTAAGTCTTTTCCGTAGTCAAAAAAAAAATGTTAGGAATGTATTTCTTGATGCATAATTCCAGCCTACGAAAGCTTCGGCAATAGTGAAAATACGTTCGGGTTGTTTGTATTTATTAGGCCTATGTGAAATTCAGTTTGTCTCATAAACTTTACAAATTTATTTGGAAACTGAATAGTTATACTGAAATTACAGACAAAAAACATACAATGGTTGATGCTTTAAACAAGTTATACAAATAGAATCATCCGATTTGTACAATTTGTGCCCTTTTTGCTTTTAAATATATTTCATCTAGCCCCCACCCCCATATAATTTCATTATTGCGTGCATATGAATTCAGGGTACGGTTAAGTGTTAAATAGCTTGTTGTGAAAAGAGGTATCGGTATATAAAACGTACAATTATTTTTAATCGCGTTATTTCAACTCAGTACCACCATATAGAAAACCTATATGCATAGCCTATGGTACCACTAAGTTATGTCAACTCGATCGGTACATACGTGTAAGTTATTTCATTTAACTACCGGTACATGCACATTGCATTTGGATTACATTGCGCTGAGTCGACCGCGCACTAGTTCTTATTAATGTAGCTGCAAGAAGTTCATAGATACTGTACACTGTACATTTACATTACATTTATGTACACGTACATGTACAAATACTGTAAATAATATTACATATAATATACTTACTGATCAGTTGTGCCTAGCCTGCATCTAATATCCTACGTAATCTTAAAAGCGTGTCATGTGATTGGCTGAAATATTGTGGGATGGCAATTATCGTTTGCAGAAAAATATATCGCCATCGGGGATGTCCGTCCAAACAAAAACAGAACTTTCTTGACTAAACCTGGAACCGCCGGCCATGTACGTGCACGACCAAAGACATTTTTCTGGGAGATGTTGAGAATAGACGGGGAAGTCAGGGCACACTTCGTGCAGTGCATTAACTGCGCAGATGAAACTGTTTTAAAAAAAGTTCAAAATTCATCAAGATAATACGTTCTATCGACTCGCCCTTGATCGTGAAATACGATGAATTGCTAGTCAAATGAACATTCCTTGACTACATCGGGAACCACTGACCATGTACGTGCACGATTTAAAGAAATTATTCTGTATTCGTCTGTTTGTTTGTTTCAGAATTTTGGAAGTGTTGAGAATATAATTTTAAAAAATATACGTGTTCTTGTTCGTAAATATGTACAGATGCGAAATGTTGCTTTCCGCGCGAGTCGTTTTATTCGTTTGTTTCAGAGTTTCGGAAGGGCGGAGAATATAACAAAAAATAATATACGCGTTCATCGGTGGACCTTCATCGGGTCGTTGAACTCTGGCACGCGCCTGCGGTTTTGTGTCCGCTGCGGTGTTGCGATTCACGGTCACGGGTCTGTTAACGAGGGGCACGCGCCTGCGATCTTGTATACGAAGGTATGTGTGTGCAACGCGTATACCCGGTGTCACTGTGTATGGGCTACCCGCCGTGCTCAGCTATCCGGATGACTTGGCCGGGCATTTCAGCACGCCTTGTTCGTGGTCTCTTTCTGGGAGATGTTGAGAATAGACGGGGAAGTCAGGGCACACTTCGTGCAGTGCATTAACTGCGCAGATAAAACTGTTTAAAAAAAAGTTCAAAATTCATCAAGATGTGCTGAATACGTTCTATAGACTCGCCCTTGATCGTGAAATACGATGAATTGCTAGTCAAATGAATTATAAGTTTATATACAAATGTTTCTAGAGGGATATATATATATATATATATATATATATATATATATATATATATATATATATATATATAAGTTTATATACAAATGTTTCTAGAGGGATATATATATATATA
Source organism: Zoroaster sp. YZ-2022 (assembly GCA_029582265.1). Classification (NCBI taxonomy): domain Eukaryota; kingdom Metazoa; phylum Echinodermata; class Asteroidea; order Forcipulatida; family Zoroasteridae; genus Zoroaster; species Zoroaster sp. YZ-2022. The sequence goes on along the minus strand of CM055827.1, from coordinate 390,292 downwards.
CACTCCTCAAAATAACATAAGGGTCAAAAGTATTTTTGTGAAAAATGTTGACCAAGTCAGGACATAGAAACATTTTTAGTAAGGGTAATGGGCTAAAGGTTGCTCTGCAACATTTTAAGCACTTTTCACATGGTTTGCATGTCTATTGGCTTAGAAACT